>APFE030679050.1:224420-316374 GCA_000404065.3 Pinus taeda
TATATTGCCCAATTTTTTGGGAATTAAATTTTTTTCTTCGAAATTTTTATCGTCTTGTAAATTCAAACTTGGTAACTATGCACTATGCAGCAAAAGCATACACACCTGTAAAAGGTCTCCAAATGCGTTCTCTGGTTGGTCACTCCAACCTGCAAATCGCACCCACAGCTGCCGCGCTCCTGTAAAGGAAATAAGTTCACCGTATTCTATTCATATATTTATAACAATGTTATAACAATGCTGCTTCGATACTGACAAAATGATCCGTTGGGGCTCGTTGATGGTTAGCTGTAATTGTTTGGATTGTTCTGTTAAAGCCTTGTTAGTAGGAGGTCATCAGTCATGACTGTTACCAGTGAGAATCCTCACGGAAAAAGATGCGTTGGAGCTTGTTGATTCTTAGTTTGAACTGTCAGACTCTTACATGGAACCAGCATCATGTAATTGTTTTCGCAGGTGACGACAGAGAAATCAGCTTATCGATTCCTAAGGTGAATCCAGAACTCATTTTGAAGTACCATATTCTGAGAGAGGCTACTTCCTATTTTAAAGCAGTCACTAAATCAACAAGATAATGAAATCGTGATAGGTGGAGAGTAAAAAAGAGAAAATAATTAATAATGACGCAAGCGAACCGTGTGCTAGATGCAAGTGGATGAAGAAGAGACAACCAGAGAAAAGCCAACGTTCAGCGAACAAAGATGGTCCCTCTTCAAAAAACAGTCAAACAGCAAAAGAAATAACCGAGGAACGGGAATACAGCGAAAAAGTCTGTAAAAGGAAGAAGATTTCGTGGAAAGAAGCCGGTCACAGAGAAAGCAGGAGAGATATGGAACGATTTTAGTTAAGAGCCAGGAGCCGGCTAGTGTTATGGATGAGCTGTAGGGCAGTGGCTCGTGGAGGCGTCACCTTCAGGACAAAAAATGACCGAGTGGCTTCTGAGGCAGGCATACATTGCCGGAAACGTGTTCACCATGCAGCGAAAGCATATGCACCTGTAAAAGGTCTCCAGACGCGTTCTCTGGTTCGTCACTCCAACCTGCAAATCGCCGCACAGCTGCCGCGCTCCTGTAAAGGAAATAAGTTCACCATATTCTGTTCATATATTTATAACAATGTTATAACAATGCTGCTTCGATACTGACAAAATGATCCGTTGGCGCTCGTTGATTGTTAGCTGTAATTGTTTGGATTGTTCTGTTAAAGCCTTGTTGGTAGGAGGTCATCAGTCATGACTGTTACCCGTGAGAATACTCACGGAAAAAGATGCGTTAGAGCTTGTTGATTCTTAGTTTGAACTGTCAGACTCTTACTTGGAACTAGCATCATGTAATTGTTTTCGCAGGTGACGACAGAGAAATCAGCTTATCGATTCCTGAGGTGAATCCGGAACTCATTTTGAAGTACCATATTCTGAGACGCTACTTCCAATTTTAAAGCAGTCACTAAGTTAACAAGATAATGAAATCGTGATAGGTAGAGAGTAACAAAGAGAAAATAATTGATATATATTTTTCACATGAGAGTGTGTATATATACACAAATGAACACAAACATCGAGTACAAGTCTACGATAACCAGTTAATGATCCAAATAACTAATCATGTGTAACTTCGACACTGAAAGTGTATTAAGATATTATTGAGGTGGTCTTAGGACATATTGAGTAGAGCTACATTTATAATCCCCCACTTAATTTTATATCCATATAATTGTATCTACTAAGTATTAGAAAATAATGCAAAATTTGATATGAAATCCAAGTCTTTAATCTAATATTAATAGTTTGAATCCTCATAAGTGTCAATAAATATACCCATATAAAAACTACCCAAATTTGATTAAAGAAAACATGTATAATTTTTTTATTATATAACAAATAAGCTAGATAAACTATGAGTGCACTAATGTAAACATTAGTTAGTTAAGAGAAAAATTTGATAACAAGTGAATACATATTTTAAATCTTCCAAATCCAAGACTATCCAACGTTTTAAGTAAAAGTGTGAACCTGTACCAAGCCAAACTGTCAAGTGCCCAACTTACAGTAACACTACATTATACTTAATGCCCAAAATTCTAACTCTACACATGGTGCACTCTTTAAACTGTAATACTACATAAGGTGCATCCCTTAATTTTTTTTAATTAGGCATGAATATATTTTTAACTAGCATCATGTGATTATGGTTGTCCATGCTTTGTTTGTATTGTATTTGAAAGTATTTCTCCCTATGCTGAGCGCTCATCTAAACTTTTGATGAATGGTCCACTACACATTTGGTCTAGAGCTACGTACCTAAGTTTGGTTATAAGGATATTGATACACATATGGGGTTCCTCCAACTATATGAATGTCACTTAGTTCAAGGTTATCAAGACACTAAGTCGGTTTCCCATCGTTAATTAATACTATAGCTTAGGGCTATGTATAACCCTCGCTATTTTTGAGATTCTTATTAAGCGCTATAGCTATTCCACACCCTCTACTTCACCTCCAATTGCTTGTTACACGTTTCATCGCCCATGTGAACTAGGCTCTATGTCACATGGCCTTCACCGTGACCGAGGCACTGCAATATCAACAACACAGATCTCTCCTCACACATCAAGGAAGTAAAACATCACTATCAAACGCTAGTCTTTTGCCATGACTGTCCTCCATTCACTTGGTTTTGTTGCTCTGCCACCAGAGTCAAAGACAATGCAATGAGGATGTGTGGCCTTGTCTGCTACCCCCACTACATGCATTCTCTTTCACTGCCTCCTACTACAGGGTATCCAGCTCGATCTAGGACGTTGCCAACTGGCTTCGGTTTGTCTTGTGTTAAGGTGGTTATACTTGTCCCTCCTCTTCTGCATTCGCCCTTATCACCAGTGACGAAGTTTCAGTGGGTGGAAACAAAGATCCTTCACATTGGTTTCATTTGCATCAGGCAATTTCCTCCCTTGCTCCTCTGTAAATTCCATTCTTGTGAAGTGTAAAAAGAACGCTTTTTCTTTTGTGTTGTTCTAAATGCCCTCTTTGATAAGAACGAAGGCGAGGGTTTTCCACAGATCTTGGTTTGGGGTTCTATCTAGCTAGATGGTAATCTCTCTCGACCTCTGCACAACCTCATAGATAATGTCTCCTACCTCTATTTCCATGGTTATTATGTTTATGCACTCAAGCATTCATCTTCACTAACATAATTTATTTTTTGGGGTTTGAATTTGCTAGTTCAACTATAGGAGTAGAAGCCTTTGTTCCACAATCATTACACAAGTAAAACCTCCTTCCTTCCTCCTCCTACATACTATGGATGTGCTCTTTTAATACCATTTAATTTTTTTTCTAACTGGTAATTTATTTCTCCCTTGTGCCTTTGAATGTCAAAGGTATACTTGTAGCATTTTTATAGCCACACATTAATGTTTCCACAACTTGGGTGATTCCTAAAATACATCATATTACTTCCAGGTTAGTTCCCCTTCCTGAATATTCCCTTCTAGGAGCATCTTGCCACTATTGAGGGAATGGAAAAAAATAGAGAGATTTTCTAGGCTAGCCCTACTACTCCCAATCTGGGACTACCTATCATATGAAGTTGATTATAGTTTACTAGAAAATATTAAACCCTTATTAAATGATAGTTCATTTTTATTTACTATTGGTGGGACCTATGCGTGCCCTATTTAGTATGGCCAGTATTGGTAGCTGTAATTGCTAATGGAAAATTTACTCTTTTCGGACATTACATTATTGTCGACCTGTATTAAGCATGAATTTCACAATTTGTGTTATGATTTTGAATGATTGTTCAATATTTTTGCTATGTTTGAAGACCAACAATAGGTATGATTTTTGCTTATTGTTTCGTTAACTTGATTAATTATTCAATAGCTATTATATGTGTTGAAGACTTGCAATAGGTGTGAAATTCATTCTCTGTGCTATTAACTTGAGTAATTGTTCAATATTTCTTCGATGTGGTGAAGAGTTGCATTAAGAAGGAATCTCACTCTCTATTTTATTACTTGAATAATTATTAAATAGTTCTTCTATGTAAGCGTACATCTCGCTCTCCATGTTGAATACGACTACTGCACTAAACCTCTATTGGATAAGTTCTCTCATTTGCGACAACATTTTCTGCTATAGGTTCAAGCTAAAATTAATAGTTTTATTTACCTTTAATACATTCCCGCCTGTAATGTAAATGGAAAATTACAGTTCTATGACCATAATTACAATTGTGCATATTATTATACAATAATTTCTTTTCTTATCTACTTGGCTCATGACTTGTATCTCTATATCTTATGCGACTTCATTTCTGGGCCTGCATTGGTCTTTATTTTCCAACCCTCATTTCTTATAACATTGTTTATGTTAAGCCAAACATCACTCAATGTAATCTACAACTAGTATATACGTGCTCAGTTTATTATGTTTGTTGCTATTTTGTAATGTGAAATTTCATCATTAACTTGGTATTTGCAGAGATAAATTCTTAGAATTATGGTAAGTACTTGGTTACGAATGTAACCCTTATTTTATGCCTACTAAGTCGATTATCCTATGCAGTAGAACAAGAATGGATCCATGTTGATATGTTTTGGTTACCAACTAGACTAGGTTTCGAATAAGATAAGATTGTGTAATCACAACTAATTCAATCTGAATCCTAATATTAATCTTTTTAACTCGTTTGTGCACTGATGTTGGAGATTATCACAACCTTTCATGTCCAATCATTTCTAATCTATCCCATATAATTATTTCCCCTTATGACTGACAATATTCCGAAATATAATTGTTTACAATAATACACCCAACAATAGCTCTTACCCATCTGTTACTTCTTGGAATTCCTGTAAGAAACTCAATTTGTGCATGTAACAATGTATTAAAATTCTAGGTCCCTCCCATTCTTAACCCCTGCAACACTAAGCCATATTATATGGACAAACCGCAATGAAAATTTACATTTTAGGCATCAACGATACAATGGTGTGCTCACAAATCCCACCAGTTTTCTAGGCTAAACATGCAAGGCCATAAAAATTCACAAGCTAAGGTTTAACGATCCCTACCAGGTATCTAATCCTACCCTTCTCCTAATTTAATTATGAAGTTTCACATGCAACTTAATCGACATATAAATATTCACAAAGATATTTTATGCAAGACTCTAGCCTGATACTTTTCAGCTGCATTGTTATATATGTATTAGAGTTTGTATTCTCCTAACCAAACCACTGAAAATATTCGAATAACACTGCATTACCCTTAAATTCAACAATGCAGATATTTATCCTCGTAGAAAAACAAATTTGCTAAAGGCATTCTCATAATGAAAATTTTCCATTAATTCTAATGATGTAGAAAATATGATTAACATTAATCCATAGTGCAATTATCAATAGTAAACATGTTCTTTAAACGACAATTTAGTTTGCAAATCATATCTGAGACAACATTGATCCACCCGACCTTGGACCAACCTCTGACCCCCCCCCCCCGAGCTAGGATGTTCTT
Source organism: Pinus taeda (assembly GCA_000404065.3). Taxonomy (NCBI): domain Eukaryota; kingdom Viridiplantae; phylum Streptophyta; class Pinopsida; order Pinales; family Pinaceae; genus Pinus; species Pinus taeda. The sequence goes on from APFE030679050.1 coordinate 229,942, forward strand.
TTCTGGAATCAACAACGCCCTCTCATTCTAAATAATGTCCTTTTTAACATTGTTTCCGAGTAGATTTCCTTGGTGGCGTCCTGACTTTCAATGATCTACTCACCCTTTAACCTAGTCTTTTCTTTTCTTTTTTCCTCATCAAGCCTATTTTTCTATCCCACATTGCATTTCTTAGTATTTATCTCAACTCAGTATATTTATGTAAGGAATTTTTAGTAAAATTTGATCCATTCCATTGGTATTCAGATTTGGCAAGCGTCATTTTTTACTCCAGCGTTTCATTCCACACAATTTCCAACTTTATTCATCAAATTTGTTTATTTAATTACATCAGTTTTTCCTCATAATTAGTTCATCTTGGCTCATTAGCCAATATACTAGCAATAGCCAATATAAAATAAAATGTTTCCATAACAGTGGAGGGGTGTTACACAAACGATGATTCTTGGGAAGTCTAATGACTATTAGGTGAACAAGTTTGTTCACAAAGCTCTTGCAAATGCCAACACATAAAATAATTTTCATTAATGTAGGTGATAGAGAAAGTGTTTCTTGGTATCCTAATCTTATATCCTTTAAAATGATGTGCATGTAAACCCTATAACTATACAACAATGAGTGAATCGTTATCCACCAAAAAACCCCACTAAGAAGTAAATTAGGAGAATTTTTTAAAATTCTCAAACTATTTATTATAGTTTTGAATATCAAACTCATGAATTTGCAACAAACTAAGTCCTCAAATGCCAAAATTTGGAAAATCGTCAATCCATACAAATATCCTAGGAAGTCAACGAAACATCATCCACTAAATATCATCAAATTCCCATTGTCCTAAGAAATATCCAAGTATTAAAGGTAAAATTAACGAATCTAAAATTATATGTGAGTGATCCATGTCAACGTCACTAGATTTGGAATTCATCATCAATTAATTCCCAAAAACTAAAATAAAATCTTGCATTAACAATTCTATGAAAGAAAAACCTTGAAAATTGAACGTAGATTTTTGAAAATTGAATTTTGATGAACATCATTGATATCTCCACCTATCAATTGAAAGGTGAGAATTCCTAGGACCTATAAATAAATAAAATCAATATACCCTCCCATGAAAGTGGAAACAAATGACCCTTATATCACTGATTGTATATTGAAAATTCGACTCAAAAGACTACATGAATTGGGTCCTTCTCATGTCTTATATATTGCTAAAACAAAACATTCATGTCCTTTTTTTATAAAAACCTCTCGAATTGAGTATTATTTTACTTGTATCTTAACTCAATGATAAGATTTCTCCAACAACTTGACTTTCAAAATATAGTGATGTACTTAATTCAAAATTTATCACTTTCTTTGAATATTTTTTCTTTTCTTTTTTCTTTGGATGCATTTAGGAAAGATTAATTTTCTTCACACATAAAGTACAGAGCAGGATCAAAAAATAAAATTATGTAATGTGATCTACTCAGTGACAATGTTGGAATTGTTTATCTATGTAATCCAAATTAGCAATGTCAAGTGCATCATCAACAACTACATCAACATTATTGCTTCCTCTTTTTCCTCATCATGATCCTAATCATGACCTACATCATTAGTATTAAAATCACAAAGTACATGATGATAATCATCTTCAACATCAAATTCAAGTTCCTTCTTACCAACATCCTCTATATGATAGTAGAAATCATTAGAACAAAATAACATGGACACAAATGTAATTGAAGTAGAATAGTTAAGAATATGATGGAATTGATCATTATATTTTCATATATTAATCAAATTTTATTCTTGTTAAGCTACAACTCTTCTTAAAATCTAACAATGTCAATTTTATTATTCATAACCCTATCCTTTATCAAATCCATCCAATTTATCAATACTTGTACATTAATTGTGATCCTCTAGTTCATCGAGAACAATTAATAATCCATATTTCTTGAGAAAGATTCAAAAGTAAAAAAAAAATGCTTAAATATATCTTGATCCTAAATATACCCTTACTTATACATTAATATCATATTTTGAAATTGAAATACATCAATCTTTTTATACATGATGGGCTTATATGCTGTGGCAGGAATCATTGAAGTTTGATTAATGTGAATAGTTAGCCCTTATATATAAATTAATGTGTATAAAACACTAGACATTTATTTGATATTAACTTTCTTTATTTCAAGTACTCATTAAAATATATATATATATATATTGCAAAACCCACTAAATATAGAAAAATTATTATAATCCAAGACCAACCTATCACAATTTTGAATGACAAACAATCTTCTTCATCATAGTCGAGTCTCTTATTAAATTCTATACTAATCCAAAAGACTTCATATGTATCGTCAATATATAACAAACATGCAAAAAGTGTTGCACCTTAATACTTCAAAATCGTTTTCATGCAACCCCACTATTATGTGTTTTAGACTTCTTTTAGATGGTAAAAATATAGCTTTGATTTAAAAATATTCTTTAGATTTTAAGTATGACAAATTTTCTAAAGATAATTTGTCTTCACTTGTAATATTTTGCTTACTTCCTTAATGAAGTTGTTTTCCTTAGATGCTTTACATGATAATTCATATGATTTGTTTTTCCACACTAATGAAAATAATATATATAAAAATACTCTGAGTGGTTTGATGATTATAATAGCATTCCATTTTTACGAATATATTTATAGTCAACTATAACATTAACCTCATCAACTTTTACATTAATAATTTAGGATACAAAAATCATTTTCTTTTTCAAAAACCCTAAACCATCTTGATTAATTTTTAGTTACATTTCTTATCAATGATTAAAAATAATCTTAAAAACATTATCTTGTATTTATTATTATTTCTTATAAATATTTTATTTTCTAAACCTCATATTTATATTTACCATTACCGCTAGCTCCTCTTGTCATCTTGAACAAAACCTTCCTTCATCGATTCAATACATAATTATATTTCCTAACTCATTGAAAACCCATAATCCATTTCTTTGATTTCCTTTATATCCACCATTAAATTAGCTAACCTCTACCAATTACACTAAATTATATATTATCCTAACTTAAATATCAAAACTTAACATAAAATCAAATATACAAAAACCTATGCATCTCATACAACTGCAAATTCTCTAACACATCCATTATAACAAAATTCTCTCTATTAAAATATTTATATATTTGTTACATAAAGATATCTACTATTCGTATACTATCCACGTAAATACCAAAAACTAAGATTTCTGGTGAAAATGGAGAAAACTCGTAAATTATATAGACACTTTTCAAATGACACCGAGTCACATTATCAAGAATTCTATCTAAATAAAAGCGCATTCAAGTTAAAAAATCAAGAAATAAAGAAATAATAAATAACATCAATCATAATGCAATCCATTCAACAGGTAGTCAACTCACAAATCACATGGATCACAGACTCCAACAAAATCACATGTAGCCAATCACAAGGGTTAATAATTCAATAGATTTATTCCACGCAGATGGATGCTAGGAAATCGGGTTGTTAAGAAGACGGATCTGGAAAATAATTACGATAGTGGAAACTTTTATATACTGCAAAAAAATCATAGTTTGTACGCACATAAAGTAGGGATTTTCGCGTGTAAACTGTTTATTCATTCAAATACAATAAACATTTAAAAACGGAATGCACTTCACTTCATGGTTGATGGATTGAATTTTACACATTAATCTACACAAACATTTTCACAAATCTTATTATGATTATTCTCCACTATGACTTGATACCGTCTCGGGAATGCAAGAAATCTCTAAGTTGTTATGCTGTTGATTCGCTGGAGCTCATCTCCTTAACAAATGACCCACTCTTCCTGATCTCCCTTTCGGACTTTTTTGTATCTCTAATCATGTTATAAGTCATTGCACCCATTAGCGCGCCGATTACAGGCCCAACCATGTATATCCAAATGCTTGTATATTTGTTGCCAGCCACTGCAGATCCTATTGTCCTTGCTGGATTCATTGAAGCTCCTGAGATTGGTCTGCCACAAGGGGAATACACCATCATTTAGTTAGACTGATTTGGAGGTATTGGTCGTTGCAATATAAAATATCAAGATGAATCAGAATTTGGGCAGAGAAATATTAATACCCGGATATGGCTACATTCATTGCGATGGTCGCTCCAATTGCTAATCCTCCCATTTCACCCACCTGTAGAAATCGATATTCATAAAGTTATTGTTACAACGAATCCACACTACACAACTTTTCATCCTGCTACCTCTAATTGTTATCTAATAGAATTAATCGGTCGAAACAAATGTGAAATCTGATAAGCCTGGTTATAGTTAAGGAGATCTACCGCTTTTGTATCAGTGGCCACAGCAGAAACCACAAACACCAACAATGACGTGGTAATGATTTCAAAAGCGAAGGACTGCATTTCTGAGCCTGAAGGAACTGTGGCTCCCATGTATGCCACTTCTCCAAACATGAAACGTAGGAGAAACCCAGCAGATATTGATCCAAATACTTGAGCTACTGTGTAGGCTGGAACCTGTAATTTCAACTTTCAAGTGAATAAAATCCCATCGAATGTCAATCCTCAAATTATATTTCATATACATTTCCTAATCTCCATTTACATTAACTCCAATTTCCAAGTAGATTTTATTTGCTTATGGTATCAATGCCTGACAATATTGCATACATACCTGAACCCATGGAAATCTCTTCACAGCTGCAAGGGCCAACGTGACTGCAGGATTCAAATGAGCTCCAGAAATATGGCCTATGGAGTAAATTACAATCATGGCCGCCATTCCCCATACAAGCGACACACCAAGATGAGTTATGGAACCGTTGCTTATCTTATCAACCACCACTGATCCACATCCTACAAATATGAGGAAGAACGTTCCAATGAATTCTGCTACCACCTGCAAATAATCAATTATGAAAGCTGAACAGTGATATCGGAGTTTGTCATTCTATCCAGAAAACAGATGAATAGTATCCAACATCGCGTTTAGATTTTGAAGAACAGAATAAGACTTCACAAATTCTAAACGTTTCTATAGTCATTAAGGAATTATAAATGCAATATCATTGGACCAGTAATACATTGAACTAATTCGGAATAAGAATATGAGACACTAGCCATTTTTGGAGCTTCAGAATCTACAACATTTCTATAGAGGAAAACAATATATATGTAACTTAGTCATTCCTTTTCCGAGATGAAAACACCAAGAATAACTGGTTAAAAATTAATTGGGAAAGAATCTGCATAGCTAAATCTGAATAATTCTGCTACCTTCCGAACAGATGGTAAGAGAGATCCACAGCTTCGTCCTCTCCGACCCTCTTCCATAGGCGTAACACCCAGACTTTGGTGAGCAGCAAGAATTTCCATGGCCATATTCAGGCTTTAAAGTTTACAGCACTGCTGCTCGAATTGTCCACCTTCAGAGAAGGGCTTTAAATTAGCATCTCCAAGTTATTCATATATTTATATAACAATGCTGCTTCGAGACTGACAAAATGATCCGTTGGCGCTCGTTGATTATTAGCTGTAAACGTTGATTATTAGCTGTAAATGTTTGGATTGTTCAGTTAAAGCCTTGTTGGTAGGAGGTCATCGGCCATGAATGTTAGCAGTGAGAATCCTCCCAGCAAAAGATGCGTTGGATTCTTAGTTTGAACGGTCATACCTTTATTTGGCACAACGTATAGATGAGGTCATCGTGTTATGCATGTAATTTTCAATTTAGGTGATAGTTTAGGTGATAGTTTGGAAGAGGTTGTTATTATCCGCATCATCAAAGGTGTTGTTTTTAGTGGTGATTTTTTTTTGGAAGTTTTTCCCGTATGTGTTTATTTTTTTTAAATTCGAAAGAAATTTATTGAAATCACAAGTTTTGCACAATAAAAAATCTATATATATTATCAAAAAAAGTTTAAATAACTTAAATCAAAATTTCATTTTAATTTTTTCCGCTAGGAGAGTCCAAAAAATCACACTAAAAACAACTCCTTTTGACATTCACATGATAGTAAAGAGAAATTAATTTTTAATATTTTATTATATCTATACCACATTTAATATTCTATATAATGTTTAACTCTAAAATTACATTTAAGATTATATTTAATATCCTATATAATGCTTAACTCTAAAGATACATTTACGATTTTATATAATGTTCAATTTACTTTTATATAATGTTTAACTTTAATATACCTTGATTAGGGTGCGAGTCAGTGGTTGGGACAACAAACAGAGATTAATGCTGAGTACACCTGAGTACTATACCACCAGCTCCCTGTTGAAAAGTGTGCAACAAGAAATGCTTGTTGAGAATGTAACAAGATAATGGAGCTTAGTGGAAAGGAGTCGCCTTCACTAAATGGTCCCGCAGGCAAGTTTTTGCGCAAAGTCTATTTTTAGACATATGGATCATGGTCTATGAGTTGCAGGATGTTGTTTATGGATGATTGGTCATGTTGGGAAAAATAGATGGACTTCTATTTTTTGGATCATAGCGATGTGATCAGAGTCTATTTTTAGACTGTCAGGTAAAATAGAAACAGTCAAATATTATTAGCCCTTAGTAATATTTGGACTCTAAACTTTATCTTATTCTCTTGGAGCACTTCAGTTGGAGCTACAGATGTGGCACATGCAACTGCCTGAAGGAATCACGTGGTTACCTATGGGTTGACTTGAGCTATTGCATGAAGGACTTCAGTTAGAACTCAAGTGGTTGAGTTCTATGGAGTTAGATGAGCAGTCAATGCAGTTGTGTTCAGTTTGACTTAGTTGAACTAGTTGTATTTAGTCTAACTGGCCAATAGACTAAGCGATGAGTTGTGTGAATTATTTATTAATTAATTCACTAATTATTAACTCATAATGCAACTGAAGAATACATCAGTTAACTTAGTGCATGGACAGTTCAGTGGAGACAGGTGTTAGAGGTAAGTGAAAGGGTGAGTTGTGACTATCAGTTGTGCATGAGATTTGCACATGCAATGGATTGAGTAATGCCAATGAGGCCAAGGGAAATTTTAGCTTGTGCTCATGTGATTTTTCCAAGTAAATACGAGTTTTCTTGAGCCATTATCATTCATTCTCTTGCAGGATTGCGCAGTGGAGGAAGGCAAGCACCGGGGGAGATTTGGAGATCAGATCTGAGCTGTATTGTGTGTAACAGGTGGAGATAGTACTGAGTACTTGCGAGGAGTATTGTAATATGTATTGTTACATGTTCTCAATCAATATAATATACAGATAGTTGGGGTTTTTAGTGAGATGCTTTCCCCGGGAAAACACTGTGTTGATAAGTGTGATTGATGCTTCTATGTGCACATGTTATTGTTTCTGCTTTTGTAAATTGATGATCAACGTAGAGGAGGTTTTGTATTATGCATGTATTCCGCAATAGTGTATAATCGAGATAATCTATGTGAATATGTGTTAAATTACTCAAAATTTCTACATGGTATCAGAGTTAGCTGATTTGTAGAAGAGATTTCTACATGATATCAGTGCGAAGTTGATCATCAGATCTATTATTCAGAAACTGTTTACATTTTATTTCTTCAGGTAGAGTCTGTGATCGGGCCAGGTAGCCTCTGGATTCATCCTTCTTTTGGAAGGTGAGATATCTGGTGAATGCCCATACATTTGATCTCTATACGAGAAATACCTTGTTCTCACGAATTGTAGATCAGAAGCAGTTGCGCTGGTGGAATGGCGCTCAAGGATAAAACTCAGAAACATTAAGTGTGAGAATGGAGACAGTATGCCCAGTATCTCACGAAGTTCACCCAATGCCGGGATGAGCTGGGAAGTGTGGGGGTAACTGTTGAGGATGAGGATATGGTGAGTCTATCTCTCCTTGGCCTTCCTAAGAGTTGGCATAGCTACCAGGTGAATGGAAGGGAGAAATTTCCAGGATGGGAGAGACTTTGGTTGGATCTTGTGCAAGAGGAGATTAGATGGTGCACCAGAGACAGTTCTTCATCTATGCATGATGAGGAGCACTGTGCCTTAGTGAGTAAGGCGAAGAAGGGGAAGGGGAAGATTTCTCTTTCCGAATCCAGTTCTTCGAATGATGGGAAGAAGGTTGACAAGTCGAAGGTGAGATGCTTTCGTTGTCATGAGTTGGGCCATTATGCTACTAATTGACCAAAGAAGAAGTCCAAGAAGGGATCTGGGGAAGGATTTGAAGGCGAGGCACTTGCTTCACAATTTGAGTTGGATTTCACACTCTTCACATGCATGGCTTCATCCATGATGGGAAGTGGTTGGTTTCTTGACAGTGGAGCTTCTTTCCACATGACCAGTGACAAAAGTTTGTTTAGTACTTTGGAGGAGAAAGATCTCCAGATACTCATAGGGATGGCTAATGATGAGAAGTATAGTGTCTCAGGTGTAGGCATGGTTATTTTTCAGAGGGAGCATGGATCTAGAATTACCTTGACCTATGTCAAGTATGTACTAGGACTAAAGAGAAACTTGGTGTCGATCGCGATGCTGAAAGACAGAGGCTATGATGTAGTCTTCAGTAAGGGAAAGGTTTTTCTTAGACACATCATCACTAGAAAGGTGAAGCAGATTGATTCACGGGTCAAGAACCTATATGCTCTTGAGGTTCAAGATGCATGCAAAGCCTTGAGCAATAAGGAAACTGATGGAGACTTGGTGGTTGAGAGGGAGGGTATATTACCTCTCAACATGCAAAGCCAGAAGAAGTCTCAGACAATGGTGGAGGAGCCACGATTGGTGCAATAGCTTCAGGAGGTTGTGGAGCAACCACAATTGGGGAAGCTGAGAGGAGATTGAGTAGAGACATCTACTCATGCAGAGACCTATAGTATGGGAAAAATTTGAACGAGGTGGGTAGAGGGATCACATGCAACCATACCTCCAGGTAGGAGGTGGGGCGATATAGAGTGATCATCCCAAGGAGGAGGGGCAGGATCCTTGAGGTACCCAACCTCTTGGATGAGACTTTGCTACAGGAGCTCCCACGTGGAGTAGCAGGAACTAATTTATTGGGTAGAGACAGATGCAGATGGAGCGGAAGAGAGAGCGACAGTGCAGGGAATCCCAGGACAGCGCATAGCTAGCAGGTTGCAACAATGCGAGAGGCACAAGTGTTTTGCACAGTACTAGGTGGCACAGAGAGGTGTGCAATGGTGCGAGATGCATGGAGAATGTTGAGTAGCACAATGTTAGAGGGAGCACTTTTCAGCAGCAGGTAGAGCTTCAACATCAGAGTATGTTCCTAGACACAGAGGGGTCAGTGGGAGTGTTTTTTGTTCCAAGTGTTGTTGGAGAAAGTGCAACGGGTAGATGTGTTGCATGTAGAACATCCAGAGTTACAGATCGGGTTTGAGGAAGCCTTTCTTGGATAGGGAGTGTTGAAAAGTGTGCAAAAGAAATGCTTGTTGAGAATGCAACAAGATGATGGAGCTTAGTGGAAAGGAGTCGCCTTCACTAAGTGGTCCCGCAGGCAAGTTTTGGCGCAAAGTCTATTTTTAGACTATGTCTATTTTTAGATATGGATCATGGTCTATGAGTTGCAGGATGTTGTTTATGAATGATTGGTCATGTTGGGAAAAATAGATGGGCTTCTAATTTTTGGATCACAACGGTGTGATCAGAGTCTATTTTTAGACTGTCAGGTAAAAATAGAAACAGGCAAATATTACTAGCCCTTAGTAATATTTGGACTCTAAACTTTATCTTATTCTCTTGGAGCACTTCAGTTGGAGCTATAGATGTGGCACATGTAACTGCCTAAAGGAATCACGTGGTTACCTATGGGTTTACTGAGCTATTGCATGAAGGACTTCAGTTAGAACTCAAGTGGTTGAGTTCTGTGGAGTTAGATGAGCAGTTAATGGAGTTGTGCTCAGTTTGACTTAGTTGAACTAGTTGTATTTAGCCTAACTGGCCAATACACTAAGTGATGAGTTGTGTGAATTAGTTATTAATTAATTCACTAATTAATAAATCATAATGCAACTGAAGAATACATCAGTTAACTTAGTGCATGGATAGTTCAGTGGAGACAAGTGTGGAGGTAAGTGAAAGGGTGAGTTGTGGCTATCAGTTGTGCATGAGATTTGCACATGCAATGGATTGAGTAATGCCAATGAGGCCAAGGGAAATTGTAGCTTGTGCTCACATGATTTTTCCACGTAAATACGAGTTTGCTTGAGCCATTATCATTCATTCTCTTGTAGGATTGCGCAGTGGAGGCACGCAAGCAGCGGGGGAGATTTGGAGATCGGATCTGAGCTGTATTGTGTGTAACAGGTGGAGATAGTACTGAGTACTTGTGAGGAATATTGTACTATGTATTGTTACATGTTATCAATCAATATAATATATAGATAGTTGGGGTTTATAGCGAGATGCTTTCCCCGGGAAAACACTGTGTTGATATGTGTGATTGATGCTTCTATGTGAGCATGTTATTGTTTCTGCTTCTGTAATTTATGATCAACGTAGAGGGGGTTATGTATTATGCATGTATTCCGCAATAGTGTATAATCGGGATAATCTCTATGAATATGTGTTAAATTATTCAAAATTTCTACATGTAGTAAAAATACAAAGGAAAAAGAGAAGGATTGATCAATCTTCCCTTTTACCTGCACAAATAGAGATGGCGAATGTGGTATGGAAAGAAGAATTCAATCCTTCCGAAGACCTGACAAAACTCTCTCAATATGCCGGGGCATACTCGGTAGCCATTATGGATAAAGCATCAGAAGTGAGAAATTTACTCAAGGAAAAGGATTAGACAAGTGTTTCATTGGAGGCACAGGTATCCGAAAGACAACATAGAATAGAGCAATTAGAACAACAGTTAGTAGCACAACATCAAGTAAACAACCAACTAAACGAGCAATTTCTCAAGGAGAAGAAGAGGATAGACCAAAATGCAGTATAGAAACAAAAGGAGTTATCTTTAGCATTGGCCAAGATAAAGACAATGAATGAACAAATGTGCAAAACAAAAGATGAGCAAATTGCTCAACTATCACAACAGATAGAAAAGTTCAAGATTTTTCCTCAACCAACAGAATTCAGGTCCAAATCTCTCCAGATAAATAAGGCATTGATTAAACAGTTAAATTTACTATGTCATAATATTTCCCTTGTTGAGCCCCTCTGTGAGATTTATTCATCAATGATTGAAAAATCAGTTGATGCAAGACAGAATTTGGAATAGGCCGATGAAACATTAAAAAACTTTCTTGCCTGAAAAGAAACCAGTGAAGGGCAAGAAACAATTCTGCCTAAAATTCTAGAATCACACAAGGAAATTCTTTTCTTAGAATGGAAATCACAATTGATAAAAGCAGAAAGGTAAACTTCAAAATTTAGATCGGCAACCAGTAATTTGATTGAGTTAATTAATGATACTCTTTATCTATCTAATTTGATTTCACAGTGCACTCCAGGTAAACTACCATCAGCCAAAGCATTGGAAAAATCATGCAAATAGGATTTAGAACAGAAGGAGAGATTAATAGCAAGCATCCAAAGTTTAACTTGGGACACCTTTTGGTTCTTCCTAGTTAAACCATATAGTCAAAACACAACACTGAAATGTTTAACTAATGCAATCGGTTACATGATTTTCGAAATTCATGATGCTGCGTATTCATCCCAATTGCATTCACGTCTAAGTCACCCTCCAGAATTGCAACCAATACTTGCTATCTGCTAGCTCAAGCCAAAGGATGATCGGCCGAAACAGTGAATCATTCTACCAACTGCAAGCAAGCCTATTTCAAGGAGATTTTCATGATTTGGTTATACCACCTAATAGAATTTTTATTTCATAATCAGTTAGCTTAGATAGTATTTATAGACGCTTTCATGTCTTTAGAAAGGTTCCTTAATTTTTGTATAAAACAAGTCACACTATTGTGCTTCTGATATATATTTTTTATGAAGACTGGGCATATATTTTGAATTTTAATGAAGAATACTTTGATGAGATATGCACTATTGCTTTTTGTGAGAGTATTTCTAAGTTAGAAGACGAAATATGAATGCGATTGATATCGGAAGGGATCCAAATTACATATGGTACTATTATCTATGTCTTTGCTCCATTCTTTTATATGAATCAACATTTATTCAATCTTGCTATCATTGGATTTATGTATGTGTTTTAACAACAGTCTTTATACTTATCACTATTGAATGTTTAAGGAATGTGATTCTTTCTATCATATTTATGTCAATGATATATGAAGAATAGTGTAATAATGTTTTAATGATTAATTTGTTCAACTACTTGAACAAAGTAATTATCACATAAATGAATGTCTTTGTTTGTCAATGGAGTCATCTATATTCCTATTTGTAGATAAAGATCATCAAAAGTTGCATTAAAGTGGAAATTTCGCGGGATAGATTAGTTGTTTATAATTTTGCATTGTAGAATAAATCATCCATCCATTATCAGTAGATAATAGAAAATCAACCACTTATCCATCCTATTTACAAACCATTGGGAAATTGGTCCCATTATATCCAGTCGGAGCCACCACACCAAACGGAAAAGGAGCTGCCTTTAAGGTTCGAACCGGGTGGTTTTCCCCGATGTTGATGTAGTGATTTTCGAGGCATTAACATTTTTGGCACTAGGAGGGCATGAACTGTGAATGGCGAGCAAACCCAAACCTACAACCCATTTTGAGAGTAAATCTCCCTCCACCTCACTTCCGACCTCTCCTTTGCATGCTGGAAATCTAGTATTCAAACGACAAGAAGAGGAGACAACTACCACTGCTCAACCCCAACATATCCCAGAAAAATTAACTACAGAGTCTCGTAAAGTGCTGTCTCTTATCCATAAACTTCAAGACTTTTCAATATCACCACAAAAATCTAAGATATCTCAAGGAAGTGAGACTTCGCAATTCATTCCACCTCACCACCTCACCAGACTTCAGAGTGGGAAGATTGGTATTGAACTTACTGAGTTGCCTTTACTTGAAAGGAAAAGGGCAAGAAAAACAACTGAAGGATCTGATGGTGAGACTATCTCATCATCATCCATTTCATCTTCTCCAGTGTGAAGTCAACCATCCACTCCTCCATTACACATTTTTGTTCAACAGGCATCAAGAACTTCAACATCTCAACCACCTCAAACTTCAATATCTTCTCCTTCTCAAACATCTGGAATTTCATCAACAATATCATCTAGTATTAGTTCTACAATGGCTCAGAATCCATGGCATAATCCTGGTGCAGTCATGATGCCTACACCATTACATCCATTTCCAGCACAACCTAAAAAATGGTTGCTGAAATTTAATCCAGATGCAAGAATACAAGCCGATGAGCATATTAAAAAATTCATGTTGGCAGTTAACTTAAAAGGAGTAATAGAGGAAGATGTTGTTGTTAGTTTTTTCCCTTATACCTTACAAGGATCAGCTGGGTCTTGGTATTTTTCCTTGCCCTCAGGATCCATTACAAGTTGGAACATTTTTCAAGAATAGTTCTTGACTAAATATGGTGATGACAGATCTCTAGCAACATTAATCAATGATCCTTCGAATCTTAGGATAGAACCTAAAGAACTTATAAAGGAGTTCAATTCACGGTTTAATAAGCTCTTGAATAAGATTCCAACTGCCTCTAAATCTAGTGAGAAAATCAAAAGTGAGTGGTACATAACAACTTTACCTTCAAATCTAGTTATTTTTGTAGATAGAGCTGCAAAACCAACTCTAGCTGAAAACATGAAATAGGCACTTGCTGTAGAGAAACACATTATATCTTTAGAAAAGAAGGCTCCTCTTGAAGACAGAAAATCCAAAAATGTTTCTTTCAAATATGATTCAAAGAAGAAAATGCCTAAAGACCCATATGATATGGAGGGTCTCTAAAAAGTTCTCACGACTATGTCAAACGAAATGGTAGAAATCAAAAAACAAGTAGTTGAGACTTCAACAAAAAGGTCATTTAGAAACTTTAAGCAACCTGAATCAAAACCACCAAATGCTATATCCAATGCAGACTCAGATCCCGAAGAGGAAGAGGAAGAAGAAACAGTTTTATCATCTGAAGAACCTGAATAAGAGGAAGTTGTAGAATTTCATGGGATGTGGGACTTTATTTTGCCTAATTCCGATACAAAAAATGAACAGGAAGCTTTCCCTGTAACTACCAGGAGTAAGGGTACTCCTGAACCTGTTCAAATAACTCAGAAGAAAAGGAATACAGGTACTACTACTACCAAAGAAAAGGTTCCCACAAAGAAATCTACAGTGATACCTTCCCAAAATCAGCCATCAGCGTCAAATCCACCTCCAACATCTAAAACATTAGTAGTTACAGATTCTATGGACTATAACATTGTTGAAGACATGAAGAAAACAAAGGCAAATATCACTATGTTTGAGCTTAGTAAACTCAAACATCAACAAAAATTGCTGCTTAAGGAGTTAAATGCTATACCTTCTTCTCCTCTTCCAAATGTCGTGTTATCCAAATCTACTAATGAAGCAGGTAGGCCACCTCTTGGTAGAGTAGAAGCCACTGATGCTATTTTAATCGGAGATAGATCAAATTATCATACTCCTCCTTTCCTCTTAACCTACGAGATCTATAATAGAAATCTACACAATTGTTTGATTGACTTAGGGGCTTCCTCTAATATAATGCCAGCTTCAGTTTGTTCTAAACTGAACATTGAACCCCAAAAGTCTGCAATTCATATAGTCTAGTTGGATAGAACTAAGGTCCAAGTTTTAGGAGAAATCAACTCAGTCACGATTAGGTTATCAGCTGATCCAAGAGTGGTTCAGAAAACCGATATTTTAATTGCTGATATACCTGAATTTTATGGCTTGATTTTGAGTAGAGACTGGTCTAAGAAACTTCATGGTTATATTTCCACCGATTGGTCTCATATGTGGCTACCTTATAAAGGAAACCCAAATCAGATCAAAATTGATCAGGAGAAACACATGACCCATACTGTTACTAAGTTCGAACAAGAAAATCAACCAATAGAATTCAATAACAATATTTTGGCGAATTACTCATTTGAATCATTCTTTGCCAATTTTACCACTCAACCATCACCTTTCTCAGTTAATAATTTCACATCACAAATAATTTTTTTTTTCACAAACAAATACATCAAGATGTGTTAAAATTGCTGAGAAAATTGTAATTAAAACTGTAGATAAATATTTATTTTGGTCATTATATTTTGATGGGTCTAAATCTAGTGAAGGTGTAGGAGCAGGATGTATTTTAGTTAGTCCCGAGGGAGAAAAGACCATGTTATCATGCAGGTTGGAATTTGAATGCACAAATAATACAACGGAATATGAATCCTTAATTCAAGGACTCTACGAAGCAATTGGTCTTAAAGTTCAATATTTGAAAGTGTTCGGTGATTCAGAAATTGTTAGTCAGGAATACTATTCATTGCCTTTCTAGTCACGTTAAACACTATTAGTCTTTGGTACAAGACCTTATATCTCAATTTTTGGAATTCAATATTTCTCCCATCCCTAGATCATAGAATGCAACAGTTGATTTACTAGCTAATGTTGCTTCAAAGCTCCTTCCATCTGAAGATTACAACCTAGATAGATTCTCAATAGAGTTAATTTTTAGGCCATCAATTCCCGATAATGTCACTAATTGGCGAATGTTCAATCACAATAAAGACATTTTAAATTTCTTAACTTCTGACAAGTCTTATGATGATCAAATTATTGATGAAAGCAACCATGACCTTCAAATGAAGGAAAAGTTTGAAGAAAACTCAATACCTAAACCAGTGGTTAAGCTTGAAGATCTTTATGACATCAAAGACAGGTTTAAACAGGTTACTAATTCAAAGCTCCAAAGTTCTACTTTGAGATTTGAATTGATAAACTTGGGTACTGAGCATAATCCACAAAACATCAATCTAGGATTAGTACTTTCGTTAGAAGAAATAATTGCATTCATTAAATTATTACATAAATATAAAAATGTCTTCGCTCGGAAATATGATGATTTGAAAACGTATGATACATCCATCATTCGGCATACTATTCCAATGTTTTCTGAACAAAGACTAGTACAACAGAAGTTAAGGAAGATTCATCCTAACTTAGAGAGTAAAATAAAAGCTGAATTAAACAAACTCTTCAAAGTTAAGATAATTTTTCCCGTTAGACATTCAAATTGGGTGTCCAATATGGTGCCAGTAAGGAAGAAAATTGGAGACATTAAAATTTGTATCGATTTTAGAAATCTTAACAAAGCAAGCCAAAAGGATAACTTCCCTTTACCTACCATGGAGCAAACACTCCATTCAGTAGCTGGTTCTGAATTAATGTCCTTTTTAGATGGTTTTTCAGGGTATAATGAAATTTTGGTACACCCCGATGAAAGACTCAAAACTACTTTTAGAACCAAGTGGGGAACTTATGCCTACCAAAAAATGCCTTTTGGACATATCAATGCTGGAGCTACATTCCAAAGAGTGATGGACATAACATTCAAAGGATTGATCAATAAATCAGTAGTTCTCTATTTAGATGATATTATTGTATTCTCCGAGAAAAGATCAAATCATTTACATGATCTGAAACAAATCTTTGCACGCTGCAAAAGTTATGGTATCTCACTCAATCCAAAGAAGTCATTTTTTGCTCTTAATCAAGGTAAGCTCTTGGGCTTGATTGTTTCAAAGGATGGAATTTATATTGATCCAGATAGAATCAAAGAGATTTCTGATATTCCATTCCCTCACAATAAAAAATCCATGCAATCATTTTTAGG
Organism: Pinus taeda; assembly: GCA_000404065.3. Lineage (NCBI taxonomy): Eukaryota > Viridiplantae > Streptophyta > Pinopsida > Pinales > Pinaceae > Pinus > Pinus taeda. The sequence continues at coordinate 246,780 of APFE030679050.1, forward strand.
TCAAATTAACTTTGTAAAAAGATTTGTTCCAGATTTCTCTCAGATTGTTTTTCCATTACAAACCATGATCAAGAAAAATTCAGTGTTTAAATGGGGGCCTACACAAAAAGAGGCATTTGATTCCATCAAACAATCAATCATAAATGCCCCTGCTTTAAGGACTCCTAAATTTTCAAATCATTTCATGTTATATACCCTTGCATCTGATTCATCTTATGCAGCAATGCTGACACAAATTAATGATCAAAACTTGGAAGAACCAATCTCATTTTATAGCTCAAACCTTCAAGGTGCTAAACTTAATTACTCAGAAGTTGAAAAACAATCCTTTGCTATGTACAAAGCCATTAAACACTACAAACCCTTTCTCTTAAAAGCTCACACAAAAGTTATAGTCCCTTTTTCGACAGTAAGGCAATTACTAGTTCAAAGGGAATTAGTAGAAAAGAGAGCAAGTTGGGTCACAACATTACAAGAATATGACTTGGAAATTAAACCATCAAAGATTGTCAAAGGCCAAGGTTTTTTCAGGTTGTTAGCAGGAGCATCTAATATTCAGGAACATGAAGGTACAAAAGATACTGAAGAAATCAATCAGATAAGTATCACTAATCCTGAATCTTAATACGCAGATCTGATTTTCGATTTGAAGAATGCATATGCTCCTTCTAATCTTTCCTATAAAAAAAAACGTGCCATAATATTGAAAGCAAAAAACTTCATAATTGTAGATGATATATTATTTAGATGAAATTATGATTCAATTTTGGTAAGATGCTTAGAAAAACCTGAAGCACAGAAGGTCTTGCAGGAGCTACATGACGGACTAGCAGGAGGACATTTTGGAGCTGATACAACATCTCACAAAATCATTCATGCTAGATATTACTAGCCCACCTTATTCAGAGATACTCATGAATATTTAAGGAAATGCCAAAATTGTAAAATCACTAGCGGAAGACAAAAGAAGCCAACTTTCCCTTGCAACCAGTCAACATTGAACATCCTTTTGAACAATGGGGATTGGACATCATTGGAGAAATCACTCCAGATTCATCCAAACAGCATAGGTATATCCTTACAACTACTGATTACTTTACTAAGTGGGTTGAAGCAATTCCTTTGAAGACAACAAAATCTAAGGCAATCATTGAATTCATAGATCAGTTCATTATTACCAGATTTGGTGTCCCAAATGCTCTTATTTTCGATAACGCATCTTACTTCTCTGGAAATTCTATATTTGAGTTTGCTATCAAAAGGGGATTTAAATTGAAGTATTCTGTGAACTACTATCCTCAGGGTAATGGTTTAGTAAAATCCACCAATAAAAATCTTATCAAAATTATTAAGAGAACTATCGAGCAGAACCATAAAAACTGGCATAAATCTTTGATATTTGCACTATGGACTGACCGAATAACACAGAAGGCCTCCATAGGCACTTCTCCATTTAATCTAATGTATGGAAAAGAACCTTTCATACCAGCAAACTTAGTACTTCCATCACTATCTTTAGTGCAGTTTATTGAAGAAACTCCCTCATCTTCTATTCAACTAAGACATGATCAAATCTTGAAACTAGGAGAAGAAAGGGAAAAAGCCCTAATTCTACATGCAAAACATTAGCATATTAATAAGTCATCTTTCGATGGAACTTCAACCACCTCAAAACATTTACAAGTTGGTGATCTAGTTTTGAAGTGGGACAAAGCCCATGAGGATAAAGGAAAACATACTAAGTTTCAGAAAATGTGGCTTGGACCATTTCAAATCAATGAGAAGTTAGGCCCTTCTACATTCATATTGCAAGATCTATCAGGAAAGAGAGATTCTCTTCCTGTCAACGGCCTTATCTTGAAAAAATTCTTCAATTGATGAGGTAACCCCTTCTCCCTTTGTGAATATTCAATTTTCAGTAGAATTTGTGTGAATAACTTATTTTGTTTAAAATCCTAGAAAAATAAATTTGTGAAAAGCCTCCCATTGGTCTTTGCTATATTGAAAAAGTTACTCCAAAGAAAATAATTTTGATATTTACTTTTAAGAAATGGAAGCCTTAAAGGAAAAAGAAAATTCTAGGAAATTAGGTATAATTAGATTCTGAAAACCCCATTTTATTTTTGTGAAATCTTCTCAAAACTTAGAAATATTGTAAATCATTTTAAAGTTTTAAAAGCCTAACAACGGTTATCAATACAAAACAGAGGCTGATTCAATCTGTTAGAGTCGGCCTGGTCAAGTCCTCCGTCAGGGATCAAAACTATTTATGCATTTCATGATTAGGTGTCCCGCTCCACTCTTCCAGTTGCATTTCGCTAGGGACATGCCATGAACTGATGGAGAAAGTCATGCTAGTTGGTTTCCCTCATGTTTGGCCCATGCTGGTTCAGGTACTTGGTCCATAATCACTGAAATTCATGATAGTCAAGGTCTAGTCATATTACAGGACAAAGTCAATTTTTATGTTTGTGTCTAGGAAACCATCAAATTGGTCGGTGAAAAAACATGTCTAGAACAAGCCATGCAGGCTAGGGGGAGACTTTATATAGCTATGGTCCAAAAAGTTTCATCATCAGCTGAAGAGACATTGACTCTTCTTCAAAACTCTGCTTTGAAGAAAAGTCAAACAAGGTCATTTATGACAAAAATTTTCCAAAAATGCACAAGTCGATTTTTCAGATGCAGTCATGGTTTCTATGGCCAAATGCCCAGTCACACAGTCCCTGCAAAGAAACGCCGAAAATCCCATCATAAGAGCCAAAATTTCAGAGAAAAATGAAGATCAGGATGTTTTAAAAGTCAATGAAAAAGTGCAAAACATAAACATTTGAAAGTGGGTTTTCAAGGAAGAAAAAATCAAACCCATATCCTCTAAGGCCATAATACATGTTTTTCCCAAATCAAAGCCATTGTACTCTTGCAAGACTTGGAGAAAGCATTTCAAAGGAGGGAAAGTGAAATTGTGAGCGTTTGAGGGAGTGGGAGTTGGATTTCGAGGGCGCGGCGCATACACCAAGGAGCACAGCGCACACGGAGGGCGTGACGCACACACAACCAGACCGCAGTGGGATATTTACAAGGGCGCGATGCACACCCAGTGCGCGGCACACTGGGCTTGGCACGCGACGCACACAGCCAGGGGCATAAAAAATTGCCAAACCGCTTCAAATCTTGGTGAAGGCTAGAAAAACAAGAGGTAGGCACTGTGGAAACCTCCTCTCCAACAATTTTGTCATTAATATGGTGTTTATGAGATGTTTAAATGTCACTCGAAAGCATAAGGTCAAACATGAAAAAAAAAATCACCAATGAAAACGATGGCTGGGGTTGCAAAAATGTGATGATGTCACCAAGGTTTCACTCCACTCCCCTTGTCCCCTCACCCATCATATTTCTCATCTCCCCTTGACCATTTTTCCTAAGAACCCCATCCTAAAACCACTACATCACCCTTTCCCTATCCCGCAAGTAACTCATGGTGAAATTCTGAGCTTGCGGCGCACACACAGGGTAGCACGGCGCACTCATTGTACGCGGCGCACTGGGAGTCGGTTCGTAGTGTAAAATTGCCACTGGTGTGGCGCACTCAGAGCGCACGGTGCACTTGGCAGTGTGCGCGGCGCACAGAGGTATAATCCCTAGACATCACAAATTTGCCTAAAATTTTTCGTGAATGCCGGTCAAACTTAAGAGGTAGACCAACTACCTTCACTCTTGGCATGAAACTTGAGAAGAATACCATGATTTTAAAGAGTATAGATCTAATGCCAAAGTTTTTTTTTAGTAAACAGAAGAGGACACAAAGAGATCAGGCTCCCAAGTTTTGCTACAGTAACGGGGTTGTCAAATTATTCTCCTACCCTACCCCTATCACCATTTTCCCTGCATCATTTTCCCCTCATCATCACCCTAACACTGCAGTAATCATCTTCCTTTTTCCCCCCCTCCTCCTATGACTCAAAAAGCCCAAACCATACCAAAATAAATTCAAACCCTACCCCATCAATACCCTACCCAAAAAACACTCCCAAATCCCTGATAAATGTCTCCTTTTAAACCCCTATTTCTCTTTCATCATTCCCCTCCTAACAATCCCTGTTTTAATCGTCCCCTTGGTGATAGATTTTCAGAGCAGCTATCAGTTTCATTAGATTCAGAGGGCAGCATAAAACTCGAGATACAAGTAGAGGTAATGGCATCAGAAAATTCATCAGAGTATGAGGAGGGGACCCACATTGGCACATCTTCAGGAGAGAGGGCCCATAGGAGACATCACCGGAGTGGCAGACATCTTAGAGATGAGCCAAGCATCCTCACTGAGCTGCAAGCATGCCCGCTCGCCATGTCTTGTTTCCAACACTTGGCATGTTATGAATTTTTTCAAAGGGTGGCAAATGTCAGAGTCCATCATGAGTTGGCCCGCCTTTTTGCACTTCATTTACAAGGAGGTCAATCTGTCCTGGCTGGGGTCACTTTCACCTTGACACCAGAAACCATATCAGTGGCAACAGGAATATCGAATGTTGGAGAGTAGTGGCATAATAAAAAGAAGGTGGAGAGGCATCATTATGAGCCTTACATCAAGAACAGTTGCTTGAGCCAGCTCACTAGAGTTTTTCCATTCAGATTTTTGAGAGATGAGTATGCCCCACTCATGAGATTGATCATGAAGTATTTCAGTTGCGAGGGGAGGTTTTCACCCCTTTACGCATATCAAATTAGGTTGCTCATGCACTTCACTCGGGTGCGGATGATGAGCATCCCATTTTTCATTTGCAACAACATTGAGAAAATGAAAAACTTCATGCAGTGCAAGACCCCTCAATAGTAGCTAAACAATGTTTATCATTTTGCTCTAATCCGGATTTTGGTGGACCATCAGTTAGGATTGTAGGGTATTGCTTGGGAGAACTTCATCTCCTGTGATTTCTTCAGTGCTCCACCGGTGGTATCAGAGGAAGAGCATGAGAAGGGGGGTCATTCACATCAGTTTGAGTGCCATGAGACTGCCACCATGCTAGTGTACATCACATACCAGAAGGGCAGTAGACCATTGTTCGCAACAGCAAAGCGAGTGTTATCTCCACCTGGGGTGGAAGGGGCCTCGCTTCTGGCATTGACGACACGGGAACATGACAGAGGTAAGGAACCAATGCATGAGGAGGGGCCTTTGGGTGAGCCATCAAGTGCACAAGGGACCGGTGTCATCCTCATTCCGGATGAAGAGACAGAGGCAGAGAATGCCAAAGTTAGGATGATCATTCGGGAGCAGGACACAAAAATCAAAGACTTGATACTCAATTTTGAGAGGGCTAGATGGGTCATCAAATATATGAAGTAGAGAAACAAACAGCTTGAAGACCAACAGACGATCAGGGAGCTGTAAAGCATCCGTGAAAATCGACAAGCTGTCTAGCAGAGAGGGATCGAGCTCACTCCCTTGGAGCAAGAGATCAACAACGACCGTGAGTCTTGGTTGGAGTGGGTCAATCTACACTTGGAACAATAGTTGGATAAAGCTAACAAGGAGAAAGACATGTTGAGGCACATGAATCATCACTACCAGGACCGAAACATGAGCTCAAAAGCAAGAATCAGGAGCCTAAAGGCAAAATTGAGCAAAGCGATAAAGGAGGCAAAGGAAGCGAAGGAGGCAAAGGAGAAAGATCGGCTCCAAATCTTGGCTGAGGCTTCCTTGGCATAGCATAGCACTTCATAGGGAAACTCCAGCCCAAATTTCAAAAAATTTGGGCAAATTTTGGACACAGGGAAATTTTTGGACACAAAACAGAAAATTCCTCCCTGTGCGCCGCGCCACTGGCGCGACGCTAAAATTCTAGAACTCAAAATGAGGAACGGATTGCATATTTGGATTTAGCATCAAAAAATACGACTACTGGTGTTCGGGCAAAAAAATTTGACAAGATTTGGGCTTCCTAAAGGTCAAAAAAACCCAAAAATGACCTCTTTGCCACTTTTTTGACACACAGAAAGCAGTCTTAGGAGAATGAATATTTGGAGGGGAAAATGAGCACCAAATTCAAATATTCTAGTGGGGTTAGAAAGTAGATAGGAAAGGCTTTCCAACAAGCCCACTTGGGCACATTTTGGACACCTACAAGTGCCCCAAAATAGGCCCGAAAGTATCACGACACACAGAGAAAATGGCGCAGCGCACAGAGAAAAAGGCACGGCGCATAGAGAAAACAAATTGCCAATTTGCTTCCATTTCGCGAAATTTTGGTTCGTGACTTCTCCAAGTGGGCCCGGTCATCTACACTTCAGTTGTTTGGCACCAAAAGCGGTATTTAAGGAGTTTTCTCTCCAGATGGGCATCTATCCAAGTGGAAAAGGAATGCAAAGGGTCACCCAAGCCAAATGTCATGCTGGAGAGTGCTGCACCTGTAGCTGATGGTTGGCTCTCCATCTCCATTTCAAAATGATTTGAGTAACTTCCCAACCCCTGGGCATTCTATCTCTTCCTCACACATTCTATATATTGTATGTAAGTTATTTGCAAAGGGTTGGATGGTAACTTCTGGGAGACTGTGGGAAAGAAACTTTGTTTCTGCATTGTATATTTTTACAGAGAATTAATGAAAGGTAGCGGCTCTGTTTCATGAGATTCCTATGGTTGTGAGTGTAGCAAGTGTTTCTCTTATGTTTCATATGTATCTTGTTATGTTTCGTAGTTCATTTTGCATTCATTTCTGGTGAAGTTTTTTGAGTGTGATAAGGTAGAATTCAATTCTATTGCTCTACCTGTGGGAAAATTTCACGTGAAGTGTTTCATTATTCTATTGAAAAGGATTCATGTTGTCCATGCCCTTTTCACCTTAATCAATCTCTCCATTTCTTTGTTATGTTCCATAGTTTCATTTCGTATTCATTTCTGGTGAGATTTTTTGAGTGAGATCAGGTAGAATTCAAATTTATTGCTCTACCTATGGGAAAATTTCATGTACATTGTTCGTTCTTCTGTTGAAAAGGATTCATGTCGCCCATGCCCTTTTCACCTTCTTAATCAATCTTTCCATTCCACCATATTTTAAAATTAAATTGCTATGCTTTCAGCCTACCTTGCCTCACGAAATAATCTGTGCCTTCATGTTAAGTTCTCTGTTCATTGAAGTCCAGTGGTCCCATAACATCCCAGAAATGCAGTCATTCACAATATCACTCATTATTTTCATTTCCACTTACTAGCCTAAGATAAATAGTTCGTTTAAAAATCATCTCAGTACTTTTTGTTCATCTATTCACTGAGTGTGACCTTAAGAGAGCCCTCTCCTATTCTGGTAGGGCTAGCTACCAGACTGAGCATGGTTTGTGGCTACCCTGAATTTTGACTTCCTTCAGCTGAGGCAGATTTAGGTGCTAACATAGTGGTGACTTCGCTGGGGAAACGAATAAGTTTGAAATCAAATCCCCTTGTTTCTTAATAATTCTAAGCTCCCAGATGATGAGCTTAGGATTGGAAAGGCTGAGCAAGTTGGTTGTGTCCTGTGATTTTTCTCAATAGCATGCTGGCTTCGAGACGATATACCAGAGCCAATCCAGACCCGGATCCTCCTCATATCTTTGAAAACCCCAATTTGATCCCCAGACTCCTTCGTCAAGAGAGCACCATAACTCTCGTGTTCAAATCCCATTCATGTCCCGACATTTTTGAGTATCTTGAAGAGCTTGAGTTTGACGAACGGTTCGAGATATCATTGTTTGATTCTAAATCTGAAAGGGCTATTGACTATACTGTCCCCAATCCACAATTTCTTGTAGACGTAGAAACAGAAAGAGCTAATAGATTAATTGATAATTACATTGCAACACAGCTCCAAAATCCAATTGCAAGCCCCTTGCAAACTGTGCACACTCCTCCAACACCTCCAAGGCCAAATCCACCAAGAATGATGGCTGCCTATTTTGTACCCCTTGTTCTACCCCAAGTTCTAGATGATGTGCCTGCTGATTACCAAAGAAAAATCCCATTCTTTGATCGCACTCCTAGCAGCATTACTGCGCAGCAACACGTGGAGCGAATGACAGACTTTTGTGAACTTTATGATATCAGTGTGGAGAACGTGTTAATGAGGCTCTTTGTACAAACATTTGTAGGTGATGTGAAGAAATGGTTCAGAGGTTTACAAGCTGCACATATCGCCACCTTGATAGACCTACATAGACAATTCTTGAACCATTGGGAAGTGAAAAAAAATCCTCTTCAAATTCTGTCCAAATATGAGAAAATCAAGAGAAACACTGGTGAGTCAGTCTAAGATTATTGCATGAGATTTAATACAGTGTACAATGAAATTCCAGATGATCTAAGGCCACCCGTGGGACTAGCCATGTTGAAATTCCCAGACGGTTTTGATGCTGATATGGCTTATCAATTGAGAGAAATGGAACTGGCCACAATGGAAGACATGCAAAAAATTGCGGTCAGTGTTGAGGCGAACCTGCTGTCCAAAAGAGCTAGAGCGAAAGTAGAGAAGAAAACCATTGTGAAAGAAGAATCTTCTGCAATGGATCAGCTTCTCTAAAAGGTAGAGCAGATGCTTGAAAGGGTAAAACTTGACAATCCAGAAGCACAAGTGAGGAATCCTAACTTTCATGGTCAGCAGCAACCACAGTATAGGATAAGACAGAGAGATCAACGAACTCAAGAGCAAACTGCACAAAAGCCGGTACAAACACCTTCGCAGCAGAATTTTGTTAATGGATTAGAGTCAGACAAGGACGAGAATGTAATAGGCGAAGAAAACCATCTCTTTACTCTAGATGAGTTGCCTACTTACATTACTGAAGAAGAAGAATGTGTAGTGAATTCAGCTGCACACCAAGACACTGATTTTATTTTAGCTAGCGACAATGTGTTGGAAGAAGAATCAGAAGAATATCAAAGGGGGTATATGAATTCTATGTTTGCACAACAACAATGATATTCACTTAGAAACAGAGATGTGCCAGCCATACCAATTCAGAAAAAGAGGGAGGGTGAAAAAACAAAGAACGATTCATCAGGTATACACAGAAAAGGAAAGGAGGCGGTTGGTCCGGAGAGCAGCAAATCAAAATCAGCAGAACAATCACAACAACCTGCCACCTCAAAGGAAAAGGAAAGGAAAGAGATCCCAGTCAAGGAGGTAGAAAAAACTCCCACTTTTAGCCTAGAGAATGAGATTTCTAAGTTAAAGGTATCCATCCCCTTGACTGAAGTAATGAAGAACAACATTTATAAAGGACAGATTTCTAAAATGTTGAATTGGGACCCAATGTCCGACATGGTAAATGAAGAAGATGATCAGCCTGAAATGATTTTTGGACCAGCATCAAATGGCTGGTCTCGTGACAACGAGGTGCCACCTTTCTACATTAGTTTGAGGTTGCATGATTTCATTTTACATAATGCCATGTTCGATTCCGGAGCTTCTCACAATCTCATGCCCAAGGCTATCATGGATAAGCTTGGTCTGGATATCACTCGACAATATCATGATCTCTATTCATTCGATTCCAATAGAGTAAGATGTATAGGTCTCATCAAAGACTTGGTTGTGAGTTTGGATCAGCTTCCTATGAAAAATGTCCTCATGGATGTGGTGGTAGCAGATATTCCTCCAAGGTTTGGCATGCTTCTTTCCAGGTCTTGGGTAGCAAAATTGAAAGGGACACTATAGTTGGATTTCTCCTATGCAACAATCCCAGTGTTTGGACAAATCAGGAGGTTATATCAGGAAAAAAAGATGAAATATATGATCACAAGCAAGGAGAAACAGATAAATCATCCTATTAAGTATGTACATACAGATTTAGAGTCTTTTGTTTTATTTTCAGATAGTTTAAATAACATATAGTTTAGATAGTTTAGATAGTCAGATGGTAGAAGCAGAGGACATTCCGGAAATAACAGAAAATTTCAGAGAAATCTTGAAGAGAGAAGGACAAGAAAAGTAGCAACAGATTGGGCAATCGGCTGAAACGATGGACAACAAGCAGACAAAGCACGACAAACAGATTTTTAGCACTTACAAGACGAGGAAGAAGGCTTGTGGACTGTGGATTTCGATGGAGCAGTAGGGAATGATGGTGTCGGTATTGGTATTTGGGTACGAAGTCCTTTCTCTACCCCAAACAAAGTGCCTAGCAGCGTGAGAGTTTGCTCTTACAAGCTGGCCTTTGAATGTTCAAATAATGAAGCTAAATATGAAGCTCTGATTGCTGGCCTGAAGATTCTTAGAAAGCTAAATGCAAAAAGGATTTCGGTATATGGCGACTCCGAGTTGGTAATAAAACAGGTCAGAGGTGAGTATCAAGCAAAACATCCTAGGATGCAGGCATATCGTAATGCAGTTTTAGACATCTTGAAGTTATTTTCAGAATACACCGTGACATGTGTGCCTCGTATATTAAATAGTATTGCTGATGCTCTTGCCAAGGCAGCGAGCAGCTTGAAGATCCCCATGAACTCCAGCAATAAATTTGAAATCCATGTCAAGCACCGTCCAAACATTCCAGACAATCAGCGACATTGGAAAGTGTTCGAAGATGACGAGGAGATTAAAGATTTTCTGCTCAACAAAGGCAAGTTCGAAGAAACCTCAATCGATGTGGAAAATGATGAAGACAAAGGGAATGGTATAGATGAAGTGCAGATCAATCAAATGGATGTATTGCAGCTGAAGTATAACATCATTCCTAAAGGCTTGATACCTCTAGAAGAACTTTTTGATTAGGATGATGTATCCTGAAAGCCAACATTGTAGCGGATAGAGAAGGGTGTAGAAGAGGTCAACATCGGTACAACTGCCAATCCAAAGTTGGTAAAATTGTCTAAAGCATTACCGCCAAAGATCAAAGACAAATATATCAGTTTGATGGCTTCATTTGCAGATGTATTTGCTTGGGATTATTCTGATTTAAAGACCTATGATACAAATATCATTCAGCATACGATACCTATCAAGCCCAACCAAAAACAATTTAGACAAAAGCTAAGGAGGATAAATCCAAAGTTGCTGCCATCCATCGAAAAAGAGGTAAATAGGTTGTACAAATCAGGTATCATTGTGCCCATCAGATTTTCAGATTGGATATCTAACATAGAGCATGTACATAAGAAGACCGATGAGATCCGCCTATGCATTGATTTTAGAAATCTAAATAAGGTCTCATTGAAGGACAACTATCCACTGCCCAAGATGGACCATATACTTCAGCAAGTAGTGGGGGCATCTCGTATGTCGCTACTTGATGGTTATTTCGGATATAACCAAATTTCCGTCCATGAAGATGATAGAGACAAGACAACATTCACCACTCCATGGGGAACCTTTCACTATGCCAAAATACCATTTGGTTTAAAGAATGCAGGTGCCACATTTCAGCTGGCAATGGACTTGGCATTTGCAAATGAGAAGGAGGTGTTTTTGGTGGTGTACTTGGATGACTTGACGGTGTTTTAAAAGTCTGATGAAGAACACATGCATCACCTGACAATTGTCTTTCAAAAATGCAGGAAATATGGTCTATCGCTGAATCCTAAGAAGAGCTTGTTCACCATGGAAGAAGGCAAATTACTTGGGCACATCATTTCAAAATATGGCATTCGTATAGACCCAGCACATGTGCAAGCAATTCAGCAAATCGATCTGCCCAAAAACAAAAAGGAAATACAATCATTCAATGGTAAGATGAATTTTCTGCGTCGTTTTGTACCTAATCTTGTAGAACACTTGAAAGAAATGACCAACATGCTTAAAAAGGATAGCCAGGTGAAATGGACAGATGAGGCGGTAAAATCTTTCAACTTGGTCAAATTGGCCCTTTCTTCAGCTCCAGTTCTAGTAAGCCTAGACTATACTCAGGATTTCATAGTATTTTCTTTTGCTTCAGAGCATACTATGGCAGTAGTATTATTACAGAAGAGAGAGGGTCATGAAAGACCCATTGCATTTTTCAGCAGAGCTATAAGAGACGCAGCTTTAAAGTATAACATCATTGAGAAGCAAGCCCTGGCATTGGTGAAGGAATTGAAGGATTTCCGGGTATATATCCTACATTCTCACATTCTGGCCTATGTTCCTAATACTGCTGTAAAAGATGTTTTGGTACAGACAGATCCAGAAGGGAGAAGAGGCAAATGGATTGCAGCCTTGCTAGAATATGATGTGGAGATAAATCCTACAAAGCTGATCAAAGGACAGGGGTTGGCGAAGCTAATGGCTGAATCAAATTTGCATGCATTGGACATAAATCTGATCGCTGCCCTGACCGATGATAATGAGGAAGGAACGTCAATTCATATATCTGAAATGTTTGCGTTGTCCCCATGGTATTCTGGTATAAGATATGTGTTGCAAAATCTATCACCACTACCTGGCATGACTAGAAACAAAGCGAGAACACTCAAATTGAAGGCTGCAAAGTTTTGCATCTTAAATTCTACACTATATTGGAAAGACCCCGGTGGCATTCTGTTAAATTTTCTAGTGGAAGAGGAGGCAAAAAATGTCATGGAGGATTTCCACGGAGGAGAATGTGGAGGTCATCTTTTTTGGAAGTCAACAGCGAACAAGATTTTAAGAGTAGGATACTACTGGCCTACTTTGTTTGCCGATGTACATAAGATGGTCAAGCACTGTCATAAATGTTAGATTTTCGAAGGGAAACAAAAATTACAGCCTTTGCCACTTAAGCCTATTGAAGTGAGCGCTCTCTTCCAGCAGTGGGGATTAGATTTCATCGGGGAAATTCATCTTGCCTCTTACAGACAACATAGGTGGATTCTTACAGCGACATACTATTTCACGAAATGGATGAATGCAGCCCCTACTAGACAAGCAATGGAAACATTAATCATTTCATTTCTTGAAAATAACATCTTGTCTCGCTTTGGTTGTCCCAACAAATAAATCACTGATAATGCAACCACGTTTAAATAAAAAAGGATGGTATAATTTTGTCATAAGTATCACATAATTTTGGGTCATTCAACTGCCTATCATCCGCAAGGCAATGGGTTGGCGAAATCTTCAAATAAATCTTTGGTCAACATCATCAAGAAGTTGTTGGAAATAAATAAGAAGAGCTGGAACAAGAGGTTGGTCCATGCGTTTTGGGCAGATCGGATCACTCACAAAAAGTCCATTGCTATGTCACCATTTGAGCTTTTTTATGGGGTGGACATAGTATTTCCCACTTCTCTTACTGCCCCGGTGGTCAAACACCTTCAGGAGGCTGGCATTGAGGAAGATCCCATGTAGAGGAGGCTGAATCAAATGATCCACTTGCAGCAAACAAGAGAAGAAGTCTTCAAGAACACATCCAAATTGCAGGAGAAAATAAAAAAGAAATTATGATAGAAAGGCAAAGATGGATAGATTTCAGGTGGATGATATAGTGTTGAAATGGGATGCAAGAAATGAGGAGATAGGCAAGCATGGAAAGTTCGAAAATCTGTGGAAAGGCCCTTTCAATATTGCAGCATACAGGGGTCAGAATGCCTTTCTTCTAAAGGAAATAAACAGAGAAGATTGTCCTGGAGGGCCGATCAATGGTCGACTGCTCAAGCGGTATCACTATTGATCTATGAACGCTGCTTCCACTGTAATTGTAAATACCATTTTTTCAGTTTGGCTTTAGTCTGTAAAGTCAGTTTTTGAGTTATTTTAATGTCACATTTGAGTAAGTCTTTTGGTCTTTCTGTTTTATAACTAAGTCAGAGTCTTGTACTATTTATCAAGATTATGACTCCATGGCCCAATGGACAAAAAAGGAACTATCTAGCTCCTCCAAAGATCTGCTGTTCTTGGCACCTCCAAGGAGCTACCATCCCCCATTGGAGCCAATGTTAGAGTCGACTTGGTCAAGTCCTCCGTCAGGGATCAAAACTCTTTATGCATTTCATGATTAGGTGTCCCGCTCCACTCTTCCAGTTGCATTTCGCTAGGGACATGCCATGACCTAACGGAGAAAGTCATGCTAATCAGTTTCCCTCATGTGTGGCCCATGCTGGTTCAGGTCTTGGTCCATAATCACTGAAATTCATGATAGTCAAGGTCTGGTCATATTACGAGACAAAGTCAATTTTTATGTTTATGTCTAGGAAACCATCAAACTGGTCCGTGAAAAAACATGTCTAGAACAAGCCATGCAGGCCAGGGGGAGACTTTATATAGCTATGGTCTAGAAAGCTTCATCATCAGCTGAAGAGACATCGACTCTTCTTCAAAACTTTGTTTTGAAGAAAAGTAAAATAAGGTCATTTATGACAAAATTTTCCAAAAATGCACAAGTCAATTTTTCATATGAAGTCATGGTTTCTGTGGCCAAATGACCAGTCACACAGGCCCTGCAAAGAAATGCCGAAAATACCATCATAAGAGCCAAAATTTTATAGAAAAATGAAGATTAGGATGTTTTAAAAGTCAATGAAAAAGTGCAAAACATAAACATTTGAAAGTGGGTTTTCAAGGAAGAAAAAATCAAACCCATCTCCTTTAAGGCTATAAATACATGTTTTTCCCAAATCAAAGCCATTGTGCTCTTGCAAGACTTGGAGAAAGCATTTCAAAGGAGAGACAACGAAATTGTGAGTGTTTGAGGGAGCGGGAGTTGGATCTCGAGGGCATGACGCATACACCAAGGAGTGCGGCGCACACAGAGGGCCCGACGCATACGTAGCCAGCCCGCAGTCGAAGATTTACAAGGGTGCGATGCACACCCAGCGCGTGGCATACTGGGCTTGGCGCGCGATGCACACAGCCAGGGGCATTAAAAATTGCCAAACCGCTTCAAATCTTGGTGAAGGTTAGCAAAACAAGAGGTAGGCACTGTGGACACCTCCTCTCCATGAATTTTGTCATTAATATGGTGTTTATGATATGTTTAAATGTCACCCTAAAGCATAAGGTCAAACATGAAAAAAAAATCACCAATGAAAACGATGGCTGGGGTTGCAAAAATGTGATGATGTCAACAAGGTTTCACTCCACTCCCCTTGTCCCCTCACCCATCATCTTTCTCATCTCCCCTTGACCATTTTTCCTAAGAACCCCATCCTAAAACCACTACAACACCCTTTCCCTATCCCGCAAGCAACTCATGGTGAAATTCTGAGCTCGCGGCGCACACACAGGGTAGCGCGATGCACTCATTATGTGCGGCACACTGGGAGCCAGTTCGCAGTGTAAAATTGCCATTGGCACGACGCACTCAAAGCGCGCAGCGCATTGGGCAATGCGCGCGGCGCACAGAGGTATAAACCCCAGAAATAAAAAATTTGCCTATAATTTTTTGTGAATGTCGGTCAAACTTAAGAGGTAGACCAACTACCTTCACTCTTGGCATGAAACTTGAGAAGAATACCATGATTTTAAAGAGTATAGATCTAATGCCAAAGTTTTTTTTTAGTAAACAGAAGAGGACACAAAGGGATCAGGCTCCCAGGGTTTGCTACAGTAACGAGGTTGTCAAAGTATTCTCCTACCCTACCCCTATCACCATTTTCCCATCATCATTTTCCCCTCATCATCACCCTAACACCGCTATAATCATCTTCCTTGTTTCCCCCCTCCTCCTATGACTCAAAAAGTCCAAACCCTACCAAAATAAATTCAAACCCTACCCCATCAATACCCTACCCAAAAAAACTCCCAAATCCCCGATAAATGTCTCCTTTTAAACCCCTATTTCCCTTTCATCATTCCCCTCCTAACAGTCCCTGTTTTAATCGTCCCCTTGGTGATAGATTTTCAGAGCAGCTATCAGTTTCATTAGATTCAGAGGGCAGCATAAAACTCAGGATACAAGTAGCAGTAATGGCATAAGAAAATTCATCAGAGTATGAGGAGGGACCCAGAGTGGCACATCTTCAGGAGAGAGGGCCCATAGGAGACATCACCGGAGTGGCAGAAATCTTAGAGATGAGCCACGCATCCTCACTGAGCTGCAGGCATGCCCGCTCGCCATGTCTTGTTTCCAACACTTGGCATGTTATGAATTTTGTCAAAGGGTGTAAAATGTCAGAGTCCATCATGAGTTGGCCCACCTTTTTGTACTTCATTTACAGGGAGGTCAATCCGTCCTGGCTGGGGTCACTTTCACCTTGACACCAGAAACCATATCAGTGGCAACAGGAATACTGAACGTTGGAGAGCAGTGGCATAAGAAAAAGAAGGTGGAGAGGCATCATTATGAGCCTTACATCAAGAACAACTGCTTGAGCCATCTCACCAGAGTTTTTCCATTCATATTTTTGAGAGATGAGTATGCCCCACTCATGAGATTGATCATGAAGTATTTCATTTGCGAAGGGAGGTTTTCACGCCTTTACCCATATCACATCAGGCTGCTCATGCACTTCACCTAGGTACGGATGATGAGCATCCCATTTTTCATTTGCGACAACATTGAGAAAATGAAAAACTTCATGCAGCGCAAGACCCCTCAACAGCAGCTAAACAGTGTCTATCATTTTGCTCTCATCCAGATTTTGGTGGACCATTAGTTAGTATTGTAGGGCATTGCTTGGGAGGACTTCATCTCCCGTGATTTCTTCAGCGCTCCACTGGTGGTATCAGAGGCAGAGCATGAGGAGGGGGGTCCCTCACATCAGTTTGAGTGCCATGAGACTGCCACCATGCCAGTATACATCACATACCAGAAGGGCAGTAGACTGTTGTTCGCAGCAGCAAAGTGAGTGTTATCTCCACCTGGGGTGGAAGGGGCCTCGCTTCCGGCATCAACGACACGGGAACAGGACAGAGGTAAGGAGCCAATGCATGAGGAGGGGCCTTCGAGTGAGCCATCAGGTGCACAAGGGATCGGTGTCATCCTCATTCCGGATGAAGAGACAAAGGCAGAGAATGCCAAACTTAGGATGATCATTCGGGAGAAAGACACAGAAATCAAAGACTTGATTCTCAATTTTTAGAGGGCCAGATGGGTCATCAAATATATGGAGCAGAGAAACAAACAGCTTGAAGACCAACAGATGATCAGGGAGCTGCAAAACATCTGTGAAAATCGACAAGCTATCCAGCAGAGAGGGATCAAGCTCACTCCCTTGGAGCAAGAGATCAACAACAACCGTGAGTTTTGGTTGGAGTGGGTCATCTACACTTGGAACAACGGTTGGATAAAGCTAACAGGGATAAGGACATGCTGAGGCACATGAATCATCACTACCAGGCCCGAAACATGAGCTCCAAAGCAAGAATCAGGAGCCTAAAGGCAAAATTGAGCAAAGCGACAAAGGAGGCAAAGGAGACGAAGGAGGCAAAGGAGGAAGATCAGATTTGAATCTTGGTTGAGGCTTCCTTGGCACAACATAGCACTTCATAGGGAAACTCTAGCCCAAATTTCAAAAAATTTGGGCAAATTTTGGACACAGGGAAATTTTTGGACACAAAACAGAAAATTCCTCCCTGTGCACCACGCCACTAGCGCGATGCTAAAATTATAGAGCTCTAAATGAGGAATGGCTTGCATATTTGGATTCAACATTGAAAAATACGACTATTGGTGTCCGGGAAAGAAATTTTGACAAGATTTGGGCTTCCTAAAGGTCAAAAAACACCCAAAAATGGCCTCTCTACCACTTTTTTGACACACAGAAAGAAGTCTTAGGAGAATGAAGATTTGGAGGGGACAATGAGCACCAAATTCAAAAATTCTAGTGGGGTTAGAAAGTAGATAGGACAGGCTTTCCAACAAGTCCACTTGGGCACATTTTGGACAACTGCAAGTGCCCCAAAACAGGCCCCAAAGTAGCACGACACACAAAGAAAATGGTGCGGCGCACAGAGAAAAAGATTTCCGTTTGCTTCCGTTTCATGAAATTTCGGTTTGCGACTTCTCCAAGTGGGCCCGGTCATCTGCACTTCGGTTTTTTGGCACCAAAAGTGGCATTTAAAGAGTTTTATCTCTAGATGGGCATCTATCCAAGTGTCAAAGGAATGCAAAGCGTCACCCCAGCCAAATGTCATGCTGGAGAGCGTTGCACCTGTAGCTGATGGTTGGCTCTCCATCTCCATTTCGAAATGATTTGAGTAACTTCCCAACCCCTGGGTGTTCTATCTCTTCCTCACACATTCTATATATTGTACACAAGTTATTTTCAAAGGGTTGGCTGGTAACTTCTCAGAGACTGTGGGAAAGAAACTTTGTTTCTGCATTGTATAGTTTTACAGAGAATTAATGAAAGGCAGTGGCTCTGTTTCATGAGATTCCTATGATTGTGAGTGTAGCAAGTGTTTCTCTTATGTTTCATATGTATCTCGTTATGTTTCGTAGTTCATTTCACATTCATTTCTGGTGAAATTTTTCGAGTGAGATCAGGTAGAATTCAATTCTATTGCTCTACCTATGGGAAAATTTCACGTGCAGTGTTTCATTCTTCCGTTGAAAAGAATTCATGTTTTCCATAACCTTTTCACCTTCTTAATCAATCTCTCCATTTCTTTGTTATGTTCCATAGTTTAATTTCGTATTCATTTATGGTGAGATTTTTCGAGTGAGATCAGGTAGAATTCAATTTTATTGCTCTACTTGTGGGAAAATTTCATGTACAGTGTTCGTTCTTCTGTTGAAAAGGATTCATGTCACCCATGCCATTTTCACCTTCTTAATCAATCTTTCCATTTCGCCATATTTTAAAATTAAATTGCTATGCCTTCAGCCTACCTTGCCTCACGAAATAATCTGTGCCTTCATGTTAAGTTCTCTGTTCATTGAAGTCTAGTGGTCCCATAACATCCCAGAAACGCAGTCACTCACAAGATCACTCATTATTTTCATTTCCACTTACTAGCCTAAGATAAATAGTTCATTTGAAAATCATCTCAGTACTTTTCATTCATCTATTCACTGAGAGTGACCTGGAGAGAGTCCTCTCCTGTTCTGGTAGGGCTAGCTACCAGACTAAGCGTGGTTTGTGGTTACCCTGAATTTTGCCTTCCTTCAGCCTGAGGTAGATTTAGGTGCTAACACAATCTTAGCATCTTCAAATCTCACCCTGTCATCCATATTCTCTTAAGGAGAAAATTTTTCATCCCATCCATCAAAGTTTATAATTACTCAGACTGTAATTCTAAAATATATTTAATATAAAAGATAAGAGGTCTTATTATGAGCCTGCTTACCATGATCATAGGGGAATAGTTCAACTGACATTACCATCACTGCATACCAAAACAGGGTAATGGCTTATAATTATAAGACAAGGGGTCTCATCACAAGCCAACTTGTTCAGTTAAATTACAACCAGTGAATGGCATTGTCAACAGCTAGCCACCAAACCAAGACAATGGCTTTTTATCTTACAAAATAAGAGAAAAAGGAAAAAGTAATACAAAATATGGAAACTCTGAAATGGATGAAATAATGAATGGTCAAATGGTTAAAAGGTAACCCTATCGAGACTATAAATGTTTGCTGGTAGCAGAGGCTCTACCTATGACAAAGGAGTCATTATAAAAGCTAAGTTGGGAAAGTCTTTTGTTTTATCATTATAAACCAATTAAGGTCTATTTAAAGCTTAGAATGTATTTAATTTTAAGAAAAGAAGGAAATAACAAAAATAGTTAACATTACTTTTAGAATCTATGATTATCTAGTTATATTATATTTTCTCTATTAGTTAAGATTTCCAGATTAAGAAAGTTTAAGTATTATATTACTTTCCCAGAGTTAATTGTTTCTCCCAATGAATCGCCAATTGTTGTGCTGTACAACAACCCCCCATTTCATAAAATTTTTATACAAAATCATAATATGAAATGGGTCCCTTTTAAAATAAACTTAGATGTGTAAATAAATTGGTATTAACCCATCATAAGAAAAACCCTTATCAAAACGCTTAATGTAAACGAATTATTTAAAAAAAAAGCCTTTTGAAATAGAAATAAAGTGTGGCTTTAAAATATTATAAAATTCTTCGTTATTGCAATAAAGCAATCGCAAGATCGCATATCACAATAACAAAGGAAGCATGCACAAATATACATTCATTCTTTCCAATTCGAAAAGCATATCGCAATCGGATATTGGAAAAGGTAAATTCCAAAGCAGCAATGTAACAGAGCCTCTTAATTTCTCCGATGTGATAAAGCGTATCGCCATCGGCAATCGGCAATAACAAGTCAACACATGATGGAAGGCAGACTTAAATCCTCCTATGCGATAAAGCATATCGTAATTGGCGATCGGCGAAATCGCATTGACATAGCAATAAAGCTTGAATTCATTCCCCAATTGTGATGCATTAATGAGGCGTGTATCTTGAAAATATATCTGAAAGGTTTGCATGCATTATATCACCTTTCGGTGATCGGAGATGTTTAAAACAAGCATTAAAGCCTTTCCCTTCACGTTATCAATCCTCGATTTGCAATCTACCTCTGATTATCCATCAAACAAATCTAAGCCACGTTTGAATGAATCATTCAGCATATAAACGACATGATGGGCATTTAAAACCTCCTTTACCATGATTGACAAGTTAAACGGCTAATCAATGAAGCAGTGAAGGGTAGATATTTTCTTTAGATTTTACCCGCGACAATCTTACTATAATCCATCATCACGTGCTGATCGACGTAATTTTTCTTTATCATATTGGTCTATAGCAACATTTCTCTGTATCACGGATTTTCCAATCGCTTGTGCAGAATTCCATTGAAATCAAAAGTTTGAAACAAATGGGAAAGAAATCAAAGAAATCTGTAGCAGTGGCTCCTACAGCAACAATGCAGCCAGCCAAGGATCCTGGACCAAGCAAAAAAGGGTTAATCTTTGACACTACGTGCCTTGGTCTTGGAAACACTAGCTGCGAGAGCATCTATAATTTGATAGAAGCAGAGGAGCCTAAGGAAATATGAGAAGAAGTCACAACTGACTCAAGTAACAAATCAAAATCATCCCTTAAAGATTTAGCTTGTTCATATTTGCACAGAATAGCAGCATGAGAAAAAGTTCTCCCATACACTGACGTAGTGAGATGGGTGGTAGAGGAAATTCAAGTTTCGAACAGAACATTTTGCACAGTTGATGGGAGGATATTTGGCTCATTTCAGCCTGATGATTTAAGGAAAATGTATCACTTACTTGAGCCTGAAAAGTGGTACAACAAAGCCTTCCTTGAAAAATTTCCAAATGAAAACGAGTCAGAGTCGGCCCCGATTAAGCAGTGGAGACATAATCCCGAGAAGCACAAACACGAATCATCAGGTAAGTACTCCGTGGACTCATTGGCTTCTCCTTACTGTTATGATGGGGCTATGATGTGTAGAATGTGGGGAATACATGACTCTGCTAAGTTCACCATTGAAATGGTCCCTCTAATGGAAGCAACAGTCAATAGTTATGTGATGGATTAGGAAAACATTTTGTCCGACAAATTAGCCACATCAATTCTCGAATTCAGATCAAATTCACCAGGACCATTCCCTCTTTTTATTATAGTGCTTATATTATGGAGTCTCTTTGTGTTAACTCTGAATATCCAGTACTCAGATGGAGATGGACTCCCCAAGACCCTAAGCCAATCCATATTTATCATCAAATGTTATGGAAGGCTCACTACAAAAATCATTTGTACAAAATTTGCAATGGTTTTATGTTGCCTGTCTACTATGCTATTTTTGATAAGCCTGCCCCTAGGATTTTCGAGGAAGTAGGGATCGACTTGACTATAGTAGCTAATTGGTTCGAAGAAGACAAATTCACTTATATAAGGGTTTTTGGTAGCATTACAAAAACCCATGTCCTTCCCCTATATGTGCCCGATAAGCTGTTAGCTCAGGAATTGGCCTACTAGATAACAACATAAGGGACATCCAAAACTCTTAGAAATTCCAAGAAATAGGTATGGCCTACATTTCCTTTAAGATGCGGTGTTTTCACTCTCCATGATTACAAACATGCAGAAAAGGAGAAAAAAAAAATACAAATGCTCAATCTTGCAACAATTCCCAACAAACAATATGATCCAAGAAAAGTTGCCTATAATGTTCTTGAAAAAGCCAAACCTGCAAAGTTTGATCATGAAAAGGATGACTTTGATGACCTATTTTCCTTAGCAGAATCATTATTTTAGGTAAAAACATTGGCCAGGATCAGGTATCAAGATGAAGGGCTGGAAGTGTTTAATAGGCTTAGAGAATAGAGGTTGCAAACTCTACCTCTAGACTTATTAGCCACCACCGCAGCAATCCAGTCAAGCGAGCCTGAACAACGAACTGTTCACAAATCTCCTGTTATGGAAAAAATTCATGAGAAAGGAAAAGCGCCAGAACAGGAGAAAGAACAGTGAAAAGGTAGTGAACACATGGATATAGATACTTGTATTAATCCCAAGCTCCTTAAAGAATGGCAATAGTTCAATTCCATTATAAGAAATCTTGAGAATTCACAGGGTTTTAGCATGCCTGAAGTGATAATTGGTCACAAAACAACAACAAATACAGTTCCAACTAAAGGAACCAACGATATACTCATAAGTAAAGATGTAGAGATAATTCCTAAGGATCCATTGCATGAAATTGTTTTGCATATAGAAGAAATACCACTTTAGATGTCTTTTACAGCCCTAAGCAAAGGGCTGTAGTAAAAAGACAAAGGAAAAAGAGAAGGATTGATCAATCTTCCCTTTTACCTGCACAAACAGAGATGGCTAATGTGGTATGGAAAGAAGAATGCAATCCTTCCGAAGACCTCAAAAAACTCTCTCAATATGCCGGGGCATACTCGGTAGCCACTATGGATAAAGCATCAGAAGTGAGAAATTTACTCAAGGAAAAGAATCATACAATTGTTTCATTGGAGGCACAAGTATTCGAAAGACAACAGAGAATAAAACAATTAGAACAACAATTAGTAGCACAATAGCAAGTAAACAACCAACTAAATGAGAAATTGCTCAAGGAGAAGAAGGGGATAGACCAAAGTGCTGTATAGAAACAAAAGGAGTTATCTTTAGCATTGGCCAAACTAAAGACAATGAATGAACAAATAAGCAAAACAAAAGATGAGAAAATCGCTCAATTATCACAATAGATAGAAAAGTTCAAGAGTTTTCCTCAACCATCAGAATTAAGGTCCGAAGCTCTCCAGATCAATAAGGCATTGATTAAACAGTTAAATTTACTTTGTCATAATATTTCCCTTGCTGAGCCCCTCTGTGAGATTTCTTCATCAATGATTGACAAATCAGTTGACACAAGACAAAATTTGGAACAGGCCGATGAAACATTAACAAACTTTCTTGCTTGGCAAGAAACCAGTGAAGGGCAAGCTGCAAATCTGCCTAAAATTCTAGAATCACATAAGGAAATTCTTTTCTTAGAATGACAATCACAATTGATGAAAGAAGAAAGGGCAACTTCAAGATGTAGATCGGCAACTGGTAATTTGATTGAGTTAATTAATGATACTCTTTATCTGTCTAATTTGATTTCACAGTGCACTCTAGGTAAACTACCATGAGCCAAAGCATTGGAACAATCATGCAAATAGGATTTAGAATAGAAGGAGAGATTAATAGTAGAAATCCAAAGTTTAACTTGGGACACCTTTTGGTTCTTCCTAGTTAAACCATACAGTCAAAAGGCAGCACTAAAATGTTTTACCGATGCAATCAGTTACATGATTCCTGAAATTCATGATGCTACGTATTCGGAACAACTGCATTCACATCTGAGCCACCCTCCAGAATTACAACCAATGCTTGCTATCTGCCAGCTTAAGCCAAAGGATGATCAACCGAAACAATGAATCATTCTACTGACTGCAAGCATGCCTATTTCAATGAGATTTTCATGATTTGGTTATACTACCTAATAGCATTTTTATTTCATAATTAGTTAGCTTAGATAGTATTTATAGACCCTTTCATGTCTTTAGAAAGGGTCCCTAATTTTTGTATAAAACTTGGATCGGGAAGTCACACTATTGTGCTTCTGATATATTTTTTTTTTATGAAGACTGGGCCTATATTTTGAATTTTAATGAAGAATACTTTGATGAGATGTGCACTACTGCTTTTTGTGAGAGTATTTTTAAGTTAGAATATGGAATCTGAATGCGATTGATATCGGGAGGGATCCTGATCCAGGTGGATATTGGTGGCCACCTGGACCCCCACCTCAACATTTTCAGTTTCCTTAATTATAGCGTAGTTTACTATTTTTAGCAGTTTTTCGGGTCCTGAACTTCTGGAGCCGTTTTGAGGCCCTAAACGACGTTTTTTGGGAAATCTAGCTCCGCGATTGTTTGGATAAAATATTGTGTTTCTTGTCGTAGTCCTCGGAGAGATCTTTCCAACGGGCTATCATGCGCGTCAAACGGAGATCGTAGGCCAAAGTTACGACCCCGGGAAGTTGATGTACCAATTTACCCAAACGGGGCCCATAGTTTGGCGTTTCATCTTCTAGGGTTAGGTTTTGGAATGTTAAGGGCTTTCCATTGTTTCTCAACAATAAATAGGCCTTGGAGCCTCATTGTAAGACAGTTCAGAGGCATGTAGCCACACATCTCTTCTCAGAGATAAGCTACCATCGCCCTAGCTGGTTTATTTCTATTTCCGGTTGTAAGCATATTTCAGTATTTTCCATTAATGAAATGAAGTATTATTTCCGCTGCATCTTTGTGTATATGGTTATCTCTGTATTTTATTGCGTTCCTGTTTAAATCTGGATCACCCGTGTTCCATATGCAAGTGCAATCGATAGCCTGATGTATGAAATGGTCTGTACTAGACTAGACATTGCACTTGCAGTGGGAGTATTGAGCAGGTTTATGTCAAAACCAAGGAAGGAGCACTGGATAGTAGTGAATCGGGTTTTCAGGTATTTGCATGGCACTAGTGATTATGGTTTGTGCTACCAAGGAAGACCGAGATTGGACAGAGTGTTGGATATTTGTGGCTTTGTTGATGGAGACTGGGCTAGAGATATGGATCAAAGAAGATCTACAAGTGTGTATGTGTTTAACCTATTTCGAAGTGCAGTCAGTTGGATGAGTAAGAAACAATATGTAGTGGCAATATCAACTACAAAGGCAAAATACATGGCAACCACTCATGTAAGCAAGGAAGAATTTTGGTTGTAGAGATTGTGTTCAAGTATGGGGTTAGTACAAGGAGCTATAAGGATAGACTGTGATAGTCAAATTACAATTTTCTTGGCAAAGAACCCTGCATATCATTCAATACAAAGCACATTGATGTTTAGTATCACTTTGTGAGGGATATGATAGAAGAAAAAAAGGTGTTTCTGGTAAAGGTGGACACTTTGAAGAATACTGCAGATGCATTGACAAAATATGTGATCTCTGAGAAGTTCTCTTGGTGTAGAGAAACAATGGGTATTGCAAGGCTGGATAAATGACCAAGTTCTCTTGTGGCCCCTTGTGGAAAGAAAACAACAAGTGGGAGAATGTTGGGTTGTGTTATATTCTTCCATGACTAGCCCACATAGTTAATCGGGGGGTTAGAAGGGGGGCAGGGCCCCCCCTTCGTTGTATTGATTGCGTAGCAGGGGGAGTCACAAGGGGTTTGAGTGGTGTAGGTAGCCCCACTCTATGGGGTCTGGGAAGTGCCCTGGAAAATTTGGTTTTTGGACCCTATATTAGGTTGGGTGTACCTACCTATGGTTTTGTGAATGATTTTCGCACATGGTTTTGGACGCGATGGTTTTTGGTCCATGGTTTTGGACGTGATGGTTTTTGGTCCATGGTATTGGATGCTTCTTCATGTATAAATATGTATTGTAACATTGAAAGGAACATAATGAAAAATCAAGCTAGTAGTCCCGGTTTTGGGATCTAGGGGAAAACCTCTGTGTCTATGTGTTTTATGTGTTATGCTCTCACATTGTTTATTTTCTGTGTTTTAGATTTCGTATACAAGTAATTTCTGTACGGGGTTAAAATCTACATGCATGCGCCTTGATGTCTCGATCATTGAAGGTGGCTTTTCCGTACTTCCCCAACCTACACCCTTTGCATGTATCCCACTGCTTTATTGATCTATATGGATATTGGTGTCCACCCTCCTATTCCACCTAGACCTCTAGTCAATTTCTTGTGTTTCCTTGTTATTGCAACATTTACTGTTTTTAGTAGTTTTTCGGCTCCTAAACTTCCGAAGCAGTTTTGACCTTGTAAACAATATTTTTTTGAGGTCTACAATAGGCACATGGATGTAAGCAAGATCCTCTCGCAAATCTTGTAGTACGCAGAAAGATATTTCCAACAAGGTATTTTAAATGCCAAATACAGATAATATGACAATGTTATGACCCCGGGAAGTTGGCTACACAACTAACCCCAACAGTGCCCACAAACTCATGACGTTCCATCTCCCGGGGTTAGGGTTTTGGTTGTTTATGGTTTTCCCTTATTTTTCAATAATAAATAGGCCCTTGAGCCTCATTGTAACACAATTCAGAGGTATGTAGCCACCACATCTCTTCCTAGAGATAAGCGACCATTGCCCGAGCTAGTTTTATTTCCATTATGTTTGTAAGCATACTATAGTATTTGATATTAATGAAATGAGGTGATATTTTCATTGTATTTCTATATTTATGGTTATATATGTAATTTGTTGTGTTCCTATTTAAGTTCGGATTAGTGGTATCTGAGTAGTCTGCTCTTTCTATGTTTTTCTTTACATGTCCCCAACAAGGCCAGGATATAAGGAGTTAGGGCTCGAACTGGTCGAACATTTACAAGACCAGCCTCACAAATACC
The DNA here is from genome assembly GCA_000404065.3 of Pinus taeda. NCBI lineage: Eukaryota > Viridiplantae > Streptophyta > Pinopsida > Pinales > Pinaceae > Pinus > Pinus taeda. Next base: position 273,537 of record APFE030679050.1, read on the forward strand.
GATGACCTCCCATGGCGGAAGAGAAGAAATATGACCTCCTTTCAAAATCTTGCTCGAAGAAGCCCTCAGGAACACGATGATGGACAACTTTGACTGGATCCTTCAAATACTACCCAAAGGCAACACATCTCTTTCCAGGAGCTACTTTGGAAGTGCCACACCCTTTAAGGTACAAGTTAACATTGACATCCCCATATTTTAAGGTAAGATAGATGCAAACACTGTAGATAAATGGTTAAATATGCTAGAAGGATATTTTTCTATTCATGATTTTTCAAGCCGAGAAAATATTTCTTTTGCACTTCTCAAAGCCACCCCCCCACATTAAGGATTGGTGGGAAACCTACTATGAGAAGATGGATGAAAGTACACCCTCACTATTTTCAGCCGCACCCACTTGGAATTCATCCAAGATACCATCAAGGAGAAGTACTATCCTGTGGGGAACTATGAGGAGAAATACAAAAAGTGGACCACGATGTGATAGGGAAGGGACCAAGACGTGCCAGAATTTACCAATTTTTCCATACCCTTCGCATGAAGTTGGGTATCAAGGATTCTAAGCAACATTTGGTACTAAATTACTATGTCTCCCTACACAAATAAATCCAGGATGAGATGGAGTTCCTGGACATCTCCTCCCTTGGAATGACGTACCAATATGCTATCAAGATTGAGTAGAAGTTTATATAGAAGAACTGAGACTTTGGATCTGCGAATACGAAGCAAGGGAAAGGCACCCCAAATCTCAGAGGAAAGGAAAAATCCAAGGTTGGGTGACCTAGGACAACCAACTGAAGCCGCAAGTAAAGAACAACACCATAGAGACAAATAAGGACACAGGAAAATGGTGTGAGTTTTAGAAGGGATCCACTCACAACACGAGTGAGTGTCAAGCCAAGAAACCAATGGTGGTCAAGCTGAAGACTTCTAAATCAGATGCATGTTATGGCTCTGAGTCAGAGCTTGACAAAGGCAATGACAAAGGGAGGAAAATAATTGATGTGGAGCCTAGTACAATCGTGGCCACCACCAAGATCCAGAAGAATGATCTTGAAGATCGAGAGGAGGGGGAACACCTCTTCCACAAAAAAATGTGGGTGAAGGATTCGTTGTTAGACATGATTTTGTCACACCTCCTGTTCACTTCTTGTTCCACATCTCGTAATGCTGAAATATTGACAACTGTGAAGTGTATTCATCATGAAACACATATTGAAACATCCCTGAAGAATGGAAGAAAAGCTGCCCTATGTCAATTCTAGATAAGGTTGATTAAAACCCTAAATTTTAGGACCAACGCTCTTTGCTCCATTGCCTGCTTGTGCTAATGGTAGGTTACATTTCTTTGATCTAGCACTTCTAGTGCAGGTTTTGATATGGAAAGTCACATTGAACCTCTTATGGCAGGTTTTCTCAAAATGGAGGAGAAGATTCATATGTTAGAAACTTCGAGAAACATCGAGTCAGATGTTGTTGGTTGCAAATATGGTGAAGCTCCCCCATTTGTAGCTCTTGATCCTACATTTAAGGGCTTTCCCCTTGAGATGTGGAGCTTCCTCCCTCTTTAGTGGATCCCTAAATCCCTCTCCTTTCCTATAAATCAAATCCCTTCCATCACTAAATGGTTGGTCATTGATTGCGTGCATTCCTATGGTGAGATTATGCCTAAATGCTGCCCATCTAACTTGGAGGAGTGCTTGAAGAGTCTTGGCTTAGACTTGGACATCCACCGAAAGGAGTTCTCCAACATCAAGGCATTGTTTGTATGCTTCCATTTTTATTTTATTAATATATACATCTGATGTTCACTTTCCATAAATGTGTAAATGTTTATGTATTTAGCTTAATACTCCTTCATCTATTAAGTAGTTTATGTTTGATATATGCCATGTATGCTCTTGTATCTTGTATCATCTTTTGATCTCACTTGCAGGTACTCAGACATAGAGAACAAGCAAGGAGCGAGCCTAGAAGTTAGGAGATCGAAGCCGTTACCAAAGGATTGGGTGATTAGCATCAGAGTGATGTAGGTTTCTCCTTCTTTCTCTATTTTTAAACATAAGCTAGGTAAGTCTACATTAGTTTGTTCACTTTGTTTTTAGACCCGCTCATTGGGATAGAGAGATCGCCTATGTCTGTAGAGAGGATTTATGTTCACAACATATAAGCTGAATGATTGAGTTGCTCAACATTATAATATTATGGAAGATTTTGCTCAAGCACCTTCGACGATGTTAGCTTTGGAAGTCCTCCAAACTTTTCCATCACAAAGGAAATCATTACTATCCACCATAGGAGGAATTGATCCTACTGATTTGAATATGATTACTTTTGACCTTGAAAACCATGTTCCTTGTTTCCCGCATTACCTTGCTTTCTTAATACAAGTTATTATCAAGGGGAATACTATTCATAGGACTGTTATTGATGAGGGTGCTTCTACTTTCATCATGTCTCTTTCATGTTGGAAAGCCATTTCCTCTCCACGTCTCAACCAGTACCCCAATACCTTGGAAACCTTTGATGGTAGAGGTTAACATTCATACGGTATTCTCAATGATTTTTCGATATCATTGGAAGGAAAAATCGTTAACCTAGAAGTAGAAGTTGTTGATGCCAATTTGAATTATAATCTTCTACTTGGTCATAGTTGGACCCATGCAATGTCTTGCATGGTTTCCAACTTATTATGAGTGCTCTATTTTCCTCATCAAGGGAAAATAGTCACTATCGATCAACTTACCTTTTTCTCTTCCAACTTTTCTAATGGTAATTTGCCATATGTTGGGAATACCGCTGTCCCTTATGAGAGTTTTGGGGAGGGTATTTTCAAAGACTCTTCCCTTACGGGAAATTTTTCTTTTCCACCTCCTAACGTCATTTCAATTAATATGATCTCGACTTGTCATGATCCTTGGGTCATTCCCCGTCCTGATCAGATTGACAATTTTGGCGATGTTATGTCGCTTAACCCTATAGAGCAAGCATATCAAGCTATTGTTTCGGCTTTTGCAGCAGCTTCTGAAATTCATGATCATTTTAGTCTGGGTCTAGACGTATATTTGCAATCTCCTTGGCTCGGTTCTTGGGATTATCTAGATCCTTTGAATGAGACATTTCCAACTGATGATAGTATCACAAAAGTTATGTGTCTTGAGGAAAATCCATGTAATGATGCCCATCATCGTTCCTCATTTCTCTCAAGCCTCAGTGAGATCTCTTCTTGTCTAGAAACCCTTGTTTTCGATGTACCGAATCATCCACTCCAGACACCTATTTTGGTTTGTTAAGTGTTGTCTGAAGGAAACATGGGGAAAATCTTAGCCACAATGCCTATCGATATCTCTATCAAACTAGGGACTGTTAAAAATATCCATGTTGGGGTTTCTTATTCTCCACATGAGATCAAGATTTATATCACCCTCTTTAAAAAAATATTCGATGTCTTTGCTTGGTAATATGAAGAGATGCCTGACATAGATCCGAGTATAGTAGCTTACGAGATTCTTACTTATCTAGATGAGAAGCCTATTCGTTAGTGCCTTCATCCCATGCACCCTAGAAAGGCAGCTACCATAAAGGGAGAAGTTGAAAAACTTCTTAAAGCAGGTTTCATTTATCCTATTCCATTGATAGATTGGGTTTCGAATATTGTCCCTATGACCAAGAAACAAGGAACTATCCATGGTTGTGTTGACTATCATGATATCAATCTGGCATGTCCTAAAGATAATTATTTGACTCCTTTTATAGATCAAATCATCGACGAATGTGTTGGGAATGAGACTTTTTTCCTTTATGGACAATTTTTCTAGATACAACCAAATTAACATTCTTCCCTTTGATCAACATAAAATGGCTTTCATCCATCCTTGGGGAACATTTTCTTACAAAAAACTCCCTTTTGGTCTAAAACATGCTGGTGCTACCTTCCAACGAGCGATGTCTTATGCTTTTCATGATATTAAGCATATCATTCAACCTTATCTTGATGACTTACCAACACATTCTGATAAGCATCATGACCATCCTAATCACCTTTGAGAGATCTTTCTTCATTGTCGACACTATAATATTCATTTAAATTTGCATAAATGTGTCTTTTGCATCGAATTTGGTCATCTCTAGGATCACGTAATTCCAATTAAGGAATTTCCCTAATTAATAGGGGGCTAATTCCTAAGGAAATAACGAAAGGAAATAGGGATTTGGGAAAGCCAAAATTTGGTTAAGTATTGGCCTCGGCTTGTCTAGGAAGCCGTGAGACAATAGAGATAATGCAGAGGTTGCTCGAGCTTGAGCAAAAGCATTGTAATCTTCTCATATTTTTTTACTAATGCAATATACAGATAGCAGGGGTTTTTAGTTGTGGCTTTCCCTAGAAAATGATTTTGCAATGTGTTGGTTGAATTATTTCTCTTGTATGTTTCATGATTTCGTGATCATTTAATTGTTTCCACTCATGAGTAGAATAGATTCAAGTGTAATATTTTAGTAAATTACAATTAGTAATTTTAATCTACAAGGAATTTCTACATGGTATCTGAGTATAAATCACTCTAGAAGAGGAGAATACGAGTTTCTCTTTTGCAGGTGAAATCAAATTTGCAGTATCATTCTTTAGATCCAAGAGAATGTTGTTCTAGGATTGAGACTTGAATATGCCCTTGAGCATACTTAGAACTATATTTCTTGGAAGGAATGTATGGAGGCAATGTTGGAAGACAACGGGCTGAAGGAATTCATAGACAAAGATATTCCTAAGCCTCCAGCAACTGATGCTCAAGATCTGGAAGAGTGAAGGAAATGCGTTGCAAAGGAAAGAAGGATCATACTCGAAGGAGTTTGAGATCATATTATCTCGAACCTCCACAGGAAGGAGACTCCATATGCAATGTGGATAGCCTTGACAAACTTATTTCAGAACAGTAGTGACCATAGGAAGTTGGCACTGAAGGAAAAGATAAATAAAATGAAGATGGAGAGGGGCGACACTATACCAAAGTACTTTACCAAGTTCACCCAATTTCAGGATTAGATTGGAAGTGTTGGTGTTATAGTTGTTGAAGATGATCTATTCAACCTAGCACTTCTCAGCGTTCCCAAGAGCTATCACAACTACTAGGATTTGGTAAATGGGAGGGAGAAGCTACCAGAGTGGGAGCGTTTGTGTCTGACTTGGTGCAAGAAGAGATTCGATAAAAAAACAGAGATGGATCCTCTTCCAAGCATGATGATGAGGAGAATTGTGCCTTAGATAGAAATGAAAAGAAAGGGAAAGGGAATTCATCCCATTCTAAACCATATTCTAGTTAGACAGGAAAGAAGAAGGACTTGTAGAATATTAAATGTTTTCACTATCACGAGCTGGGACACTATGCCACGAAGTGTACGCACAAGAAGGTCGACAAGAAGCCCTCATGAAGATTAGTAGATGAAGCTCTTACTTCAAAATTTGAGTTGGATTTCACCCTCATTGCTTGCATGGTGACCTCAATGATGGGTAGTGTGTGGTATCTAGATAGTGGAGCCTCATTTCATATGACTGTCAGGAAAGAATTATTTAGTGACTTGGAGGAGAAGGGCCTCCAGATGCACATCAAAATTGGAGATGATGGAAGGTATAACAAGACCTTCATTGATACTGTTACTTTTCATAGGGAGTCTGGTTCTCCTCTCACATTAAAATATGTCATGTATGTTTTGGGTCTGAAGAATAATTTGTTTTCAGTTGCTATGTTGGAGGACCATGGCTACGATGTGATATTTAGAACAGGAAAGGAATTCCTTCATCACATAGCCTCAGGACAAGTGAAGCAGATCAGGGTTCGGGTGAAGAACCTCTACAAATTGGATGTAGAAGATTGTGTTTCTTTAATCACAAAAGTAGAGAAGGTGCAAAGCCGAGACAATGATGAATTGTGGCATAGAAGATTGGGTCACTTGCACCATGGAGCTTTGAAGATCATGAAAAATATTTCTATAGGACTTCCCAAGGGTGCATTAGAGTAGAGAGATACTTGCAAAGGGTGTACATTGGGGAAGTACACCAAAGCCACCTTTCATGATAAGGATATTTGAGCGCAAGCGATCCTTGAAAGAGTTCACTTAGATGTGTGTGGACCGTTCTTGATAGCCTCCACAACCAAGAACATGCATTACATAATATTTGTAGATGATTTCTCACATAAGTGATGGATTTATTCATGCAAAAGATAGATCAGATGTTCTCTAAATTTTGTGAATTTAAAGCACTTGTTGAGAAAGACACTCATAGGAAAGTGAAGGCTCTCAAGAGTGATAACGATGGAGAATATGTATCGAATGAATTAAATAAATTTTGTGCATCAGAAGGTATTTGATGAGAGTTAATAGCACCCCATAACCCACAACACAATGGGGTGGCTGAAAGGAAGAACCAAAATATTGTGGAAGCTGCTGGGTGATGTTACATGATCAAATCCCATCGTTGCACTTGTGGGATGAAGCATGCAACACAAATGTATATGTGTAGAACAAGAGTTCTCATTGGATTCTCGGGATGAGTATACTAGAAGAAGTCTTTTCAGGTAAGAAACTAGATGTGGCACACTTCAGAATGTTTGGTTCATCAATTTACTTTCATATTACCAAGAATGCAAGGAAAAAGCTGGAGCCAACAATTGAGTTGGCCATATTTGTGTGGTACATTGATATACCTCACAACTATCAAGTGTACCTACCATCTCATAGAATGAAAGTGTTTCATAGAGATGTGAAGTTTGTGTAGAAAATCTGATGTAGGTTAACCCGATAATGCAATATAAATAAAAGTAGAATACTATAATCTACTTCTACAATCAATTTGTGGAAGCTTAAAGATCGAGTTGAACAATATAACTAGAAGAAGAAGAATCAATGGAACAATACAGATGAAAATACTTTGGGGAAAGCCTCAACTAAAAACCTCACACTATTGTATTATCAAACATGGTGGAAATACATAGGAATTATACAAAGCCTTAGCTCTCACAGCTAGCCATCTCTCAGTACAATCCTCATAGGCAACCTTGGCTTCTCTCCAGCCTTCCTCTCTGCCCTCCAAGTTCTTATTTCCTTGCATTATTTCTTGTGGATGGTCTTCTCTTACCAAGTGGAAAACCAATCTACCAATTGGATGATCACCCTCCAAAACTATGCAATGATTATTCCTTGATTGCATGCATGAGTTTTCTTTATAAGAAAACACATGCAACTGATAGTACACTGTCCTTGACATTTATCTCAACTGGGTCTTTCTAAGAATAGACATCCATGAGTTTCTTATGAGGGAATATCCAATTAACTGGAGTAGCACTAGTTGAGTGCATGCATGCGTCAACTGTCTGTTAACTCTCTATTAGTTCCTCAAACAGTTTGGAAATAATTTAACTGGACTTGACTCAGTAAACTGAGTTAACTAATTAAAACTCAAATATAACTCAATCTTATCTCCTTAATTTAAGGGATAACTCTTGCATGACTTCAGAAAGACTTCTAACTTGAATTTCTCCAACTAATTAATTTAAAATAAATTAATTAATTATTTCCAAGTTGCTGTTAAGACTAAATTTGATTTTAATTCACAATTTAATTCAAGGAGAGATTAAATTGGAATATTCTTGTTTCCATATTTCAACATTCCCTCTTAACAAGAGAGGGATTATCTACCACCCCAATCTTGTCTCTATGGAACTCAAATTTACACTTTGACAATGCATTTGTCAAAATGTCAGCATCTTGCTCCTTTGTCGAAATACACTGCAGCAACATGATCCTCCTCGCTACACAGTCTCTAAGATGATGATACCAGATGTCGATGTGCTTGGACCTATCATGAAATACTGGATTCTTAGAGAGTTTGATACAACTCTGATTATCACAGTAGATCACAGTTGGATCCGTCCTCTGATCAAACAAACCAACTAGGATTTTTCGCATCTAGATGGCCTCACATGCTACCTGACTTGCAACCATGTATTCTGCCTCTGCCAAGCTGAGTGAAACTGACCTATATTTCTTGTTGTACCAAGAAACTACCACTGAACCAAGGTTGAAAATCCCTCCTAATGTGCTCTTTCAATCTAATGGACTCCCTGCCCAATCTGCATCACTGAAGCCCTGTAGCTTCACTCCCTTTGTCCATCTGTACCATAATCCATACTGAGATGTACCTCTGAGGTATTTAAATACATGCTTTGTTGCCTTCCAAAACATCTTGGTAGGCCGAACCATCACTTGACTCAGCTGGTTCACCGCATAGCACGAATCTAGTTGTGTGTTCAATAAGTACATCATTGAACCCACAAGCTGCTTGTATAGAGTAGCCTCTACCAGTTCTCTTGAAGTAGCATCCTCCTTCCTCCAGTTACCTACTAGAGGAGTCTGCATGGGCTTGCACTTCTCCATGTGGAATCTCTTGAGTATCTCGTTGGCATACTTGCCCTGAGACACAAACAACTCCCCATCCTTCTGCCACACTTCCATGCTAGGGAAGTAATGCATGAGACCCATGCCTTTCATCTCGAATTCTCTTGCAAGGTCCTCCTTGAAAGACACGATCAAATGATCATCCCTAATCAATATGAGATCATCAACATAAAGTACGATAATCAACAACTTACCTTTCACCACGATGTGGTACAGGTTTGCATCTGCTTCACTCTTTATGAAGCCCAACCCAGTGAAGTAATTGTCTATCCTAGTGTACCAAGAACGAGGTGCTTGCCTTAGCCTGTACAATTCTCTCTTGAGTCGGCACACATGCAACTAACGATCGAAGGTCTCAAAAACTTCTGGCTACTCTATGTACACCTCTTCCTCAATATGGCCATTGAGAAATGCAGTCTTCACATCCATCTGATGGATCTTCCAACTCATCTATGCTGATAGTGCCAACATAGATCTCATAGATGAGTACCTTGTGAGAGGAGAAAAAGTCTCATCATAGTCAATCCCCTCGACTTGTGAAAAGCCACGGGCAACAAATCTTGCCTTACGCTTCTCCACACTACCATCATCAGCTTTCTTTACCTTGTAAAGCCAATGGGAACTTACAACTGACTTGTTCTCTGGCCTTAGAACCATGTCCCAAACACTGTTACGAACTATGGAGTCATATTCCTCCACCATAGCATCAACCCAAATCGGCTGCTGCACTGCTTCCTCAAAGGAAGATGGCTTGGTCTCAACACATTCCCCAACAAGGGTCATGTATCCAGTGTACCTCTCAGGTGACCTCCTCTATCTACGCTGAGAAGATGGTGCTCCCACCTTCTCTCTTGCATCCTCCAATAATCTATCAGCTTCTCTTGCGCACTTCTGTCTAACTCTGGAAGACTCTGCTTGAGTGGATGTCTCCACTCTTGGAACCTCTGTATGCAGCTGCTCCACATTAGTCTGAGGCCCCTTCTCCTTAGGACTAACAGTTCCTCCACAGCTTGTAGTTGGAGCTCCCACTCAAGGGAAACTCACATGGCCTTTTGCTCATCAAACTTGAGATCTTTGCGAATCATTGTCCTCCGACTGGTAGGCAAGTATGCCTGATAGTTATGAGGTGTATCAGTGTACCCCACAAGTATCCCCAACTCTATTGTTAGATCAAGCTTTATTTCATGCATCCTTTGTCACATGGAAATATAACGATGAGCCAAAGATCCTGAAGTGACCCACATTTGGTCTCTTACCGGAGAAAGCTTCCTCTGGTGTCTTCATCCAAAGTATGCAATGCGAGCTTCTATTTTGCAAATAGACTGTTGTGTTGCATGCCTCAACCCACAAGTGAAGTGGTAGGCCTTGGTCATGCAACATTACCCAAGCTCCCCCTATAATAGTTCAGTTCTTCCTCTCAACCACCCCATTTTGCCATGGTTTATGAGGTGTCTTCAACTCTCTTTTAACTCCTTCTGCTACATACAAGTCCTTAAACTCTTAAGAGACATATTCTCCACCATTTTCAATTCTCAAGGCCTTGATCTTCTTCCCTGACTCTTTCTCGACCAAATATTTGAACTCGAAAAACTTTGTGAAGGTTTGGTCCTTCTTCTGCATGAAATAAATCCAACATTTACGAGAATAGTCATCAATGAAAATCAAATAATACCTTTGCTTCACTGTGGATGCCGTCGAGAATGGTCCACACAAATCAGGATGAACTCATTCTAAGATAGCCTTTGCTCAACTGTCTCGATCATGATAGGAAGACTTGGTGTGCTTTCCCAAGTTACAACCTTTTCATGTGTCAACTTGCTCAAGTTTACCTTTGGGAAGTCCTATAGATATCTGTCGCATTATCTTCAAAGCCCCATGATGCAAATGACGCAACCACCTGTGCCACAACTCGCCAATATCTTGGCTTTGCACCAATTATGATTTCGTACTCAATGCTGCATAATCATCTACCTCTAGTTTATAGAGATTCTTCACCCGAATCCCAATCCTCTTGGTCTGACCCATGGCTATGTGTCTTAGGAACGCCTTTCCTTTACTGAAGAGAACATTGTAGCCTTTTTCCTCGAACATCACGACCGATACCAAGTTCTTCTTTAGTCCAGGTACATATATCACATCTGTCAAGGTGAGAGGAGCTCCATGCTCCCACTGAAAAGTGACCGTGCCCACTCTTGAAACACTATACCTTCTATCGTCACCCATCTCTATGTGCATCTTGAGGTCTTTCTCCTCCAAGGAACTGAATAAATTTTTATCACCGATCATTTGGAATGAGGCTCCACTATCAAGATACCAGACACAACCCATCATCGATGACACCATGCATGTGATCAGGGTAATGTCCATTTTGAACTGAGAGGCTAATGCCTCACCTTCCAATCCTTCCGAAGATGCCTTATTGGACTTCTTTGATGGGAAATTAGTTGCATAATGTCCCATAATGTACCATCTCATGGCAATTAAAGCATCTTACTTTCGACATGTCACCCTTCTTCCCTCCATGAGAAGAATTTAATTTGAAATGGGAAGCCTTCTCCTTCCCTTTCCTTGCCTTACTTGCTAAGGCCAGATTTTCTTCATCATCATTCTTGGATGAAGAACCATCTCGTGTGCTCCTCCTGCATAAGATTTGACCACAGTTGTTCCCAACCCAACAATTTCTCCCTTCCATTCATAGAGTCTTGGTAGCTATTGCAACTCTTTGGAAGGCCAAGGAGAGTGAGGCTCACCATGTCATCATCAACAGTCATTATTCCCACACTGCCAAGCTCATATCTGTAGGTGGTGAGCTTCTTCATATATGTCGAAATAGTATCGCCCTTCTCCATCTTGATTCTTTGTAGCTTATCCTTGAGCGTCGATTTCCTCTCGTCGCTATGATTCTGGTAGAGGTCCTTCAATGTCTTCCACATTGAAAATGGAGTATCCTTCTCATGGAGACTCGAGACAGTATGGTCTCCAACTCCCTCAAGGATGATTCGTCTCACCTTCACCACACTTCTTCCACTCAACCAACTCTTGTGCATTAGTTGAAGCTGGCTTTGGGATTTCTTGATCAATGAATTCCTTCAAGCCATTATCTTCTAATACAACCTCCATTCTATCTTTCCATGCTATCTAATTCGAGCTACCTTTCAAGGCATACTCAAGTCTCAAGCCATAGAACGCCATTGGCCAACCTTGAAGTATGATATCTATTTGATTTTCACCTGTAACCCCAAACTTCAAACTTCAAATTCTCTTCTAAGTATATTGTTCACAACTTTGATACCATGTATAATTTCTACAAATCTCACTCCGATATCATGTATAAAATATGATGTAGGTTAACTTGATAATGCATTATAAATCAAAGCATAATACTATAACCTACTTCTATAATCAATTTACGAAAACTTAAAGATCGAGTTGAACAATATAATAACCAGAAGAAGAAGAATCAATGGAAAAATACACATGAAAATACTTTTGGGAAAGCCTCAGCTAAAAACCCCACACTGTTGCATTATCATACATGGTGGAAATACATAGGAATTATACAAAGCCTTAGCTCTCACAGTTAGCCAACTCTCAGTACAAGCATCATAGATACCCACAGGAAATCATGGCTTCTCTCCAACCTTCCTCTCTTCCCTCTAAGCTCCTGTTTCCTTGTGTTGTTCCTTGTGGATGGTCTTCTCTTACCAAGTGGAAAACCAATCTACCAAGTGCATGATCACCCTCCAAAACTGCGCAATCCTCAAGGATTATTGCTTGACTGAATGCATGAGTTTTCTTTATAATAAAACACATGCAGCTGATAGTATATTGTCCTTGACATTTATCTCAACTAGGTCTTTCTCATAATAGACGTGCATGAGTTTCTGATGAGGGAATCTTCAGTTAACTGGAGTAGCACTAGTTGAGTGCATGCATGCATCAACTGACTATTAACTCTCTATTAGTTCCTCAAATAGTTTGGAACTAATTTAACTGGACTTAACTCAGTAAACTAAGATAACTAATTACGACTCAAATATAACTCAATCTTATCTCCTTAATTTAAGGGATAACTCTTGCATGACTTCAAAAAGACTTCTAACTTGAATTTCTCCAACTAATTAATTTAATATTTTAATTAATTATTTCCAAGTAGTTGTTAAGACTAAATTCAATTTTAATTCACAATTTAATTCAAGGACAAATTGAATTGGAATATTCTTGTTGCCATATTTCAATAATTTGATGAAGAGAAGTCCATGAGATGTTCCCTTGAGAGGGAGCTTTAGTTACATGTAACTGAGAAACTGTTAGCTCCAAAGGAAGAACTTTAAGATGATGTAGAGAAGGCACTTGCATAAGAGAAGAGAGTGGAAGCACCCACTCATGCAAAGACTTCCAAATATGGAAGGAAGCACACCAGAGAGGATGAAAAATTGATGCACGATGGTAGAGAGAATGTGGGAGCACCCACATCACAACACAAGTAGAGGAGTTCACTAGATTAGTACACTGGCTACATGGCTATGATGAGTGAGAGTGTAGAGATTTATCCATCCTCATTCGACGAAGCAATGCAAAAAACAATATGGGTTGATGCCATGGTATAGGAGTATGATTCCATTATCAGAAAAAACGTTTGGGAAGTGGTCCCAAGGCTAGTAGAGAATATAGTGGTGAGTTCTAGATGGATTTACAAGGTAAATAAAGCAATAGAGGGGAGTGTGGAGAATCACAAGGTCATTTGTGGCCATAGGGTTATCTCATGTGGATGGAATTGAGTACAAGGAGACCTTTGCTCCAATAGAAAGGTGCTCTTCAATAAGATCTATTCTACCACTTTCAGTGCAGATAGGATGCAAGATACATTAGATGGATGTGAAGACATCATTCCTCAACGGAGTGATTGAGAAAGAGGTGTACATTGAGAAACTGAAAGGAATTGAGACCTTCAACAGAGAGTCACATGTGTTTATACTCAAGTGAGCAATGTATGGATTGAAAAAAGCACCCTGTGCTTAGTACACGAGGATTGACAACTATTTCACTAGGTTGGGCTTCACTAAAATTGAAGCAGATGTGAACCTTTAATATAATTTGGTTGAAGGTAAATTGTTGATTATAGTATTATATGTCTATTGTTTAATTACAACAAGTGATGAGAAGCTGGTAAAATATTACAAAGAGGATATTGCAAGATAATTTGTGATGAAGGACTTGGGGCTCATGCATTATTTCCTTGGTATGGAAGTATGACAAGGAGATGAGGAACTATTTGTCTCTCAGTGAAAGTATGCCAATGAGATACTAAAGAAGTTCCACATGGAGAGTAGAAAATCCACGGAGACTCCTCTAGCAGGGAATTGGAGGAAGGAATATTCTACTTCAGGTGAAGTAGTGGAGGCTACTATTTACAAGCAACTTGTGGGTCACTTATGTATTTGGTGAACACACGACTGGACATATGTTTTCTAGTTAGCTAGCTTAGTCAAGTAATGGTTAAGCCAACCAAAATATATTTGAAGGTAGCTAAACATGTGTTGAGATACCTCAGAGGCACCACTCAGTTTGGTCTTTGATACAGGCAGATAGAGGGAGTGACTCTGCAACGCTTCATAGATGCAGATTGGGCAGGGAGTCCATCTGAAAGGAAGAGTACATCAGGGAGAATCTTCAGTATAGGGTCAACAACAATTTCTTGGTGTTGTATGAAGTAGAGATTAGTTGCACTCAATTCCTAGGAAGCAGAGTACATGGATGTTAGTCAAGAATCTTGTGAACCTATCTGGATGAGGAAGATCCTTGTTGGGTTATTTGGTTTGCAGATGGACCCTACAATGATTTTATGTGATAATCATAGTTGTATCAAACTCTTTGAGAATCTAGTTTTTCATGATTAGTCCAAGCATATCGACATCTAGTATCACCATCTACGAGATTGCATGCAGAGGGGAATCATGTTGTTGTAGTACATTCCTACAAAGGAATAAGATGCAAACAACTTTAATATGGATCTGTCAAGAGTCAAATTTGAGTTCCATAGAGACAGGATTGGGGTATCTAATAATCCCTTTATTTTTAAGAGGAAGAGTTGAAAATGCAACAAGAAAATCCTAATTTAATTTTGTCCTTGAATTAAATTAGGAATAAAATTGTAATTCCACATTACAACACAACTTGTACGAGTTAATTAAGTTAAATTGACTTAGTTGGCTCAATGAATTCGAGTTGAGGGTCTAAATTGAGTTATGTAAAGTGTATCCCACATTATAGGATCCCTATTTGAGTTTATTTTGAGTTGTAATTAATTAATTTAGTTTAACTGAGTTAAAGTCAGTTAAACTAGTTCCAACTAATTGAGGAACTAGTAGGAGATCAGACAATGGGGTGTTGCTTCATGTGTTCAACCAATTAATTGATGGTTCATTAATAAATAACTCATGCATGTCAGATCAGAGATTTACCTAGTTGAGATTGGAGTTTAGGAACAATGTACTATCAGTTGTATAATCATATGAATTGTACAAGTGGTGCATGAAATAAGGGGAATGCCTATGAGGATTATGCAATTCCAATCAACAAATTTCCCTAATTAATAAGGGGCTAATTCCCAAGGAAACAACACGAGGAAATAGGGAATTGGGAAAGACAAAATTTGGTTAAGTATTGGCATGGGCTTATTGATGCAGGAGCATGTGACTAAGAGGGAAAAAGTCTTCAAACATGTTCCAAAAATCCAAAAAAATCTACAGGCAAGGGAGTGAGGTCCTTTAGCCAACTATTTCCATGTTTTCCTAGGTTAAGATAGAGTAGGATTGAGAATAAAACATGCTAATTATATCGCTATTAGATAAAATATACTAAAGATTTATGCTTTAAATAATTCTATGTAAAGCATGCTTTTGTAACAGATAAGGTCTGAGAAGGCCTATCAATTATTTTTAAATAAAGAGGCAACGAGACTCTCATGGAGGAGGGAGCGCAGGCCGGAAGAATTATTCCTTGAAACTTTCTTCTCTCTATTTATCCAAGTTAATGTTCTTCTGTTGATTTATCTGTGTATTCGTGTGTCAGTTCAATTGTTTTATTACGGATTATAAATTATGAATTCATCTCTTGTTCTAAAGTGATGCTAGAAGGAATTTTCTTGAATCGTGGTTTCCTTGTCTTTGGTGCATGTAGACTTCTGAGTTGGTTAACAGATTTATGTGGTAGCTCTTTGTACACATAGAATTTTCTGATATATTCCTAATTGGACTTTATTGAAATTGGTTCATGCTGTATCAGTCCGAAACAACATCACATCACCGATCTAAACAGACCAAGTGAAGGTGTCGTGGAGTTCGCCGATTGCGATTATGCGACCATCGCATCGCCGATCTGAACAGACCAAGTGAAGGTGTCATGGAGTTCGCCGATTGCGATTATGCGACCATTGCATTGCACACATCACATCACCAATCTAGAAGGAAACAAATATTGTTATTGAGTTCGCGATAGTGATTTGCGACCATCGCATCGCAAGGACCACATCGCCGATCCGGAAGGGACTAAGTGTTGTTATAAGTGGCGATCAGAGGAAACCCATGAAGCTGTCAAATAGATGACTGATACGAGATGAGAAGGAGGGAGAGAAATTGACCCTAATATAAAGGAAATATCTGACCGATTTGAGAGATTATCCTTGATGCCTGCACCCAGGCCATCATTAGTGGTATGAGAGCCGCCAACTGACATTGGATTGAATCTCAGAAGCAAGAGAAGGAAAGTCTCTATGGATTTTAGATTTGGAAGAGGATGAGGACGTGGTGGAAGAGGACAGCCTATTGCAAATGTTGAAATAATGGAAGCAGTACAACAGATGCAAGCTAGATTGGATGCATTAACTTTAGACAGAAACTTAGATGATGGAGATGTTGGCAAACCCGAGGTTGAAGCTACAGAGGAGGAAGCTGTAGAGATTACTCCTGAGATGAGGTTCTTTTAGTCAGTGTTGAGATCCACAGCCAGGCTAAAGATCGAGGTATCGGTATACCAAGGAGGACCGAATCCAAAAGAATTCATAGACTGGATTAATGGCATGGAGAAATTCTTCGATTATGAAGAAACGGAAGATGAGAAGAAAGTGAAGTTTGTTGTCACAAAGTTAAAAGGCCATGCAGCGTTTTGGTGGGATGGTGTGCAAGCAGAAAGGAAGAGACTTGGTAAGCAACCAATCAAGAATTGGAGCAGGATGGTAGCAAATTTAAGAGGTAAGTTTTTGCCAAGTAATTATCAGCAAACATTGTTTAGACAAATGCAAAATCTTAGACAGAGATCTTTGACAGTAGAAGAATACACAAAAGAGTTCTATAAGGTGAGCATAAGAGCTGGAGAAGCCCAAGATACATATGACAAGGTGGCTAGATATATGAATGGCCTCAGGATGGACATTCAAGATGAGATAAGTCTATTATCTCCAAAACTAGTAGAGGAAGCTTATCAGATAGCACTGAAAGCTGAAGAAAAACTCATGAGGAAGCAATCTGCTAGAGGGAGAGGGACTTTCAGAGGAAAGGGAAGTCAAGGTGGTAGAGGAAGATCTATAACACCTAAATATGGAGCTAGCAGTAGCTCAACCCAGCATGCACCCATAGGAGGTGATGCAAGAGGTAGAGGGAGTTTTTCTAGAGGAAGAGGAGGCCAAGGAAGAGGCAGAGAAATAAGATGTTACAGAGGTAACAAGCTGGGACACAGATCTTTTGAGTGCCCAAAGAATGTAAAAACAAATCAGAGGAATGCAATTGTTGCTCCAATTGAGGGAGAAGCACCGGTGGTAGTAGTAGCAAAAGAAGAAAATATACAAGAAAGAGGAGAATCTTTGGTAGTTAATAAAGTCCTACTTAAGCCAGCAAAGGAGGTGGCTGAACCGCCACAAAGGAAGACTTTAATCAGGACAATGTGTAAAGTTCAAGGGAAATGTTGCCAAATGATCATTGATAGTGGCAACATTGACAATTTAGTCTCTACAGAAGTAGTGGAGAAATTGAAGCTGAAGACAATGAAGCATCCAACACCTTACAAAGTGTCATGGTTGCAAAAGGGACATCAACTATTAGTAAATGAACAGTGTGAAGTGGAATTTCAAGTGGGCAAGTATAAAGATAAAATTGTTAGTGATGTGATGCCCATGGATGTGTGTCACATATTGCTTGGAAGACCTTGGCAATATGATAGAGGAGCCATACATGATGGGAGAAGAAACACCTACAAGTTTGGAAAAGATGGTGTCAATCATATGTTGTTGCCTCTGCAAGAAGAAGATGTACCAGGACAGAAGATTGATCCAAAAACTCAGTTACTTGGAGGAAAGGAATACTTGAAGCAGATTGAAGAAAATGAGGTAAATTTTGCTGTAATTTGCAAGCCCAAGGTAATAATGACCTCTACTAAAGTTTCTGATTTACCCATTGAACTTCAAGAAATGTTGGAGCAATATTGTGATATTATTGTTGATGATTTGCCTAATGATTTACCACCCATTAGAAGAATCAGTCATCATATAGATTTGATTCCTGGAGAAAGCCTACCTAACAAGGCAACGTATAGAATGACTCCTACAGGAAATGAAGAAGTTAAAAAATAGGTACAAGAATTGCTTGATAAGGGGATGATCAGAGAAAGCTTGAGTCCTTGCACAGTGCCAACAGTACTGAGCCTAAAGAAAGACGGAGGCTAGAGAATGTGTATAGAATCGAGAGCCATCAATAAAATCACAATCAGGTATAGATTTCCATTACCTAGAATTGAAGATTTAATGGATTGCTTGAGTGGAGCAAAATATTTTTCAAAACTAGATCTTAAAAGTGGGTATCATCAGATAAGGATAAGAGAAGGGGATGAGTGGAAAGCCGCTTTTAAGACCAATGAGGGACTATATGAATGGAGAGTAATGCCTTTTGGGTTGTCAAATGCACCAAGTACGTTCATGAGACTCATGAATGAAGTTCTTAAAGAGTTCATTGGTCAGTTTGTAATAGTATATTTGGACGATATATTAGTCTATAGCAAGTCCAAGGAGGAGCATGTGAGGCATTTAAATTATGTCTTACAAAAGCTAAAACAAGAAAAACTATTAATGAATCTGAAGAAGTGTTCATTCATGAAAGAGGAGCTGGTGTACTTGGGATTTGTTATTTCTGCTGAAGGGTTGAAGATGGATCCAGAGAAGATCAAGGAAATTATGGAGTGGCCTTCACCCAAGAGTGTTTTTGAGGTAAGGAGTTTTCACGGTCTTGCTAGTTTTTACAGAAAATTCATTAAGAATTTTAGTAAGATCAATACACCTATTATTGAGACCATAAAGAAGGACAAACAACCATTTAAATGGATTGCTGAAGAAGAGAAAAGTTTTCAGCTGTTAAAGAAGAAAATAACTGAAAAGCCTGTTTTGGTCCTTCCTGATTTTAACAAACCTTTTCAAGTAAAGTGTGATGCCAGCGAAGAAGCAATTGGAGGAGTTTTAAGCCAAGAATATAGACCAATATATTATTTTAGTGAAAAGCTAAATGATTCAAAAAATAACTATTCTTCTTATGATAAGGAGTTCTACACAGTTGTGCAGTCATTAAAGAAATGGAGGCATTATTTAATGTTAAAAGAATTTATTCTTTATTCAGATAACCATGCATTACAGTTTATAATGCAGTAGCCAAAGCTTAGCCAGAAACATGCTAAATGGGTAGAATATCTTCAAGGTTTCCATTTTGTGTTGAAGCATATAACTGGGAAGTAAAACAAAGTTGCAGATGCCTGAAGTAGGAGAAATGTATTACTTCAAGAGAGTAAAAGACAGGGATTCAAAATTCGTTGGAAATTTCTAGAGAACACTATGGAAGAAGCTGGGAACTAAATTAAGTTTCAGCTTTGCCTATCATCCACAAACTGATGGACAGACTGAAGTTGTGAACAAAAGTTTAGGCAATCTTTTGAGGAGCCTTACTGTAGAACATCCAAAGCAATGGGATCAAGTGTTAGCACAAGTTGAGTATGCATATAACGACTCACTGAATAGGAGCATAGGACAGAGTCCATTCCATATTATTTATGGGATGCACCCAAGAGGAATATCTGAATTAAGGAATTTGGGAAAAGAAAAAATGAGAAGTGTAGAGGGTGAAGACTTTGCTTCAAAAATGAAAACAATACATGAAAAAGTGAAGCAACAGCTGCAGGATAGCAACATCAAGTACAAAACCAGAGCAGATATGAGGAGAAGAGAGGTGAAATTTGAAGTTGGGGATTTGGTTTTAGCACATCTCAGAAAGGAGAGATTTCCAAAGAGGGAGTATAATAAATTGAAATTCAAGAAAATTGGACCATGCAGAATACTGAGGAAATTCTCTACAAATGATTATGAGATTGAATTACCACTTGATGTGGGAATATCACCAATTTTTAATGTTGCAGACTTGTACAAGTATGAGAATGAAACTGCAGATGATAGAACACAAGATCAGGAGACTCTAGAGATTAACTGGGTAAAATAGTTACCCACTGCAAAGAATTTACATCCAGAAAGAATTATGGACAAGAAGGTGTATAAGAAGACAAGGGGACGAGAGTACTTCTAGTATTTGGTAAAATGGAAGGGACATCCAACCATTGAAGCTACTTGGGTTACAGAAGACGTCCTACAGAAACTAGGCAAATCTATAAATGAGCTCATGGACAGGAGCCCATGAAGAATTTTGTCCTCAGGACTCTGATGCAGGAGCATGTGACTCAGAGGGAAAAAGTCTTCAAACATATTCCAAAAATCCAAAAAAATCTATAGGCAAGGGAGTGGGGTCCTTTAGCCAGCTATTTCCATGTTTTCCTAGGTTAAGATAGAGTAGGATTGAGAATAAAACATGCTAATTATATCGCTGTTAGATAAACTATACTAAATCTTTACGCTTTAAATCATTCTATGTAAAGCATGCTTTTGTAACAAATAAGGTCTGAGAAGGCCTATCAATTATTTATAAATAAAGAGGGAACGAGACTCTCATGGAGGGGGGAGCACAGGCCGGAAGCATTATTCCTTGAAACTTTCTTCTCTCTGTTTATCCAAGTTAATGGTCTTTTGTTGATTTATCTGTGTATTCATGCATCAATTCAATTGTTTTATTACGGATTATAAATTATGAATTCATCTCTTGTTCTAAAGTGATGCTAGAAGGAATTTTCTTGAATCATGGTTTCCTTATCTTCGGTGCATGTAGACTTCTGAGTTGGTTAACAGAGTTCTGTGGTAACTCTTTGTACACACAGAATTTTCTGATATCTTCTTAATTGGACTTTATTGAAATTGGTTCATGCCGTATTAGTTCGAAACAACATCGCATCGCTGATTCGAACAAGCCAAGTGAAGGTGTCATGGAGTTCGCCGATTGCAATTATGCGACCATCGCGTCGCACACATCACATCGCCAATCCAGAAGGAAACAACTATTGTTATTGAGTTCGCGATAGCGATTTGCGACCATCGCATCGCAAGTACCGTATCGCCGATCTGGAAGGGACTAAGTGTTGTTATAAGTGGCGCGAAAGAAATTGCGACCATCACGTTTGCTGAAAGAGATAGTGGCGATGAGAAGGAGGGAGAGAAATTGACCCTAATATAAAGGAAATATCTGACCGATTTGAGAGATTATCCTTGACACTTGCACCCAGGCCATCACTTATCTAGGAAGCAATGAGACAGATAGAGATAGTGCAGAGGTTGCTAGAGCTTGAGAAAAAGCATTGGAATCTTCTCATATTTTATGACTAATGCAATATAAAGATAGCAGGGGTTTTTAGCTATGGGTCTCCCAAGGAAATAATTGTATAATGTGTTGACCGAATTCTTTCTCTTGTATGCTTCATGATTGTTTAATTGTTTTCGCTGATGAGTAGAGTAGATTCAAGTCTATTGTTTTAGTAAATTATAATTAACAGTTTGAATCTACAAGGAATTTCTACATAGGAACAAGAAGACAACAATCCAGAGTTAGATATTGTTATAGAAGACAACAATATGGATGATACGGAAAATGATGATCCAAATACATCTAGTAACATATAGATGGCCTACAATCAAATTTCAATTATGATGAAGATGATCCAGGTTAAGATGAGGATGATCATAATATTAAATACCCGAAATAACATATGAACATTGACAGTGATACACTAAATTCCATTGTTGCAAACAACAATGTTAATGCGAAATACTTCTAAATTTTCATAATTATTCATAATCCATGTTTAAAGGATGATGATTTTTTTGGCCCAAAATTTGCAATGCTTAAGTATTATATGTTTCAATACAAATTACCTATTATAATATCCTTAAAGTGTTCAATCTTTGGTATGAATTTATTGGCAGAAAAAAATAGGATTACTTGGATAAGAGTTAGCATGCTTAGTAGTCATTTATTGGTTGATAATGGTTTAAAGGTGTTGTCAACTTATTGATTAGACTCAAACTAAACTAGGATGAAGAGCCATTGAATAATAACACATTAAATATGCAATTGTTAAAATATAATTAAATATATCGTATATGTAAAACAATGTCAATCCAAACCATTAGGCTACATGTATGCAAAGTTTTTCATTAATTTATATTATAAAAAAAATGAAATAATTCTCTAAGCCTAAGAAAAATTCTTTTCAATGGGAAAAATTAGAAAAATTTAATTGTATTAATGTTCTTTAAGAGTAAGAAAATGCTTTCCAAGTCGAATAATTTAATTTGGCCCTGTAATGAAGGTTGAGTGTGCATTTTGTCAAGCATGCCAAAATTGCCTTACTTCACTAAAATGCATGCCTAGGCTTCATTTCTTGGCCAATATGGTTGATTCAATTTCTATATCATTTATTTACTAAGTAAATACATTATGTTTTCTTATTGATGCTTTGAAATATTGGAATTGGAGTTGATGATTTCTTGAGACTTGAAGCCTTATTTTTGTACTATTTTGTCAGTCATAGAAGGATATTTTGTTTAGTGAGATAAGGATATGTGGATTATATTGCTGGTGATGTTGATATATACAATCTGATTATGCAACTATTTTGTTTTGATGCTGCTAAATTTGTATCTCATATAAGTTTTACACGAATTTCTTATTAATAAAAAAATCCATAGAAGAATGGAAAGACCTTTCAAGACAACCCACATATTTGCTTAATTAATTGAGGCAATGCTAATCCCCCAGGCATAAGACAATACCCTTTTACCATTTTTGTTAAAAATTACACCTCTATCTCTAGCAACCCCTGTGTTGTAACCCTAGAGACAACCTCTGGCTGAGAGGAGGTCAGTGCCTAGGAAATTTGTGAAAAAAGGTAAAGGCTTTCCTTATTGTCCCATACATCATAGCTCAGAGATATTTTATTAGAAGGTAATGCAAAGGGGTTTTCTTGGAGAAGATATACCTTTCTCTATGGCCACACTACCTAAGAAAACGATTCTAAAACTGTAACAAGATAGTAGAATGAAAAAGTGGAAGGTTTAAAATAGAAGGCTGTAGTAATATAATCTCTTGCAATAAAAATTAGCAGAAAACATGAAAGACTAAGAAGGTGACAATATGAAAGCGTGGAGCGAAGTGTAAGGATATTTTAATAAGAAATATACAGGTATTTTGAACCTTTTAAAGCAAAGTACATCTATATTATTGGAAATAACCAACAACTTCTTACACATTTTCAGAAGCAGGAAAACAAATAATTACTTATAGTAGGAAAGAAACACATATCATTTTTGAAAGGAAGTTGGATTCATCAAAGACAAACTTTATTAAATATCCAAGAAAATGATGATACATTACATCAATATTGTTCTCTAAAACCAAAATTTAGAACACAAAAATGGTTCTTCCATGTCTTTTTAAAGAAAAATTACATTGAGGGTAGTTGCAAAAATGCTAATTGTCAAAAATTAACCTAAACTACTTTCAGAACTAATCTTAACTCTACTCAGTCCTTATGAGGACTCAAATACTAAACTTAGGAATTGAAATACTTTAATTTGAAATTACAAAATATAATATCTTCTCCAAAATAAATTATATGCTTTGGCTTCATTCGATCACTTGGGATCCTTGTGCAGGCTTGCTTGAGGAAGCTCCAGGTTCCACTCCTTTTGTTGATGATATTTAATCTCAACAAAAGTGACTATAGGGAAATGAGATGGCTAGAGACAAAGTCTCACCTGGTGGCATAATGTAGGAAGTAAATTTAACACAATCTTCTAAAGACAAGTTTTGAAAAGTGACCATGAGGGTTTATACAGAAACATAAGTGCACCGGTCAAACTGGGGAAAATCCAAGGCTTGATGAATTAATAATGAAGAGAATTGAAAAACATTTTCTCCTAATGAATTCATGACATAACATATTTGAGGGTATAGGGATGAAGTTAGCCAAGTGATGGATTTGGGAAAATGATATGTATGGGGAACAATTGTAGCAAACAAACTGTGTTTAAAAACCCTAGAAAACACGACTCTAATTGAATGACCAAATTATTTTGACGAAGTTCCATTAAATTTATTGGGCATACATAGTAAAAAATGTCTCTTTCCATGTGCAGAGCCTACTAGGGAAGTTTTCTTCGACATTATGAAAAACTAGACAAGGTTGTGTATTGGAATAAATACCTGAAGAACAATGGGTGACACTGGATATGAGTTGAGGGTGGATGTGAGAAAACTCAGGTGCAATTAGTAGTGATAATGAATTGAGGAAAGAAAATGTATTTTATAGGATAAAATAAGGAAAAAAAAAAGTAATTAAATAAGGACAAAAAATGCATAAGGATGATGTATGATAATGTGGGAGTGACGTGGAGTGCTGAGATTGAAGGTGACATGGAAGAATGGATGAGGTGGTAGGGTGGAGGAGTGTTGTAGACATGACATGGATAGGTTGACTATTGCACTTGCCTGGATGTCACACTTGCTTGCTGCAAACCATAGTGAAAACCATTTACCGCTCACAGGGGTGCTCACAGTGGTATATAGCATCACCCTACAGTGATGTTGGGGGTGATCCCGATCGTTAATATCTCGGTGACAGTTTCCCAGGAGACTACTAATGGGGGCACCCCCTAGCATAATAGTTGATCATGTAGTGGTGTCAGGTTCCTTGTGTGTGTGGGTCCTGATGCAAATGGCGACATCACGATCGAGAAGTGCGCTCTCTTTAACATTAACTCATATACCATAGGAAAATGGCCCACCACTATATAATATTAAAATAACTTCATATAATGGATCTTTGCCACCTTGAATAAAAATTATTATTTTTTTTTAATGGAATTACATAAAACAATCCCAATGACTTTTTGGCATTTCTTTGCATTATTTTTCTCTTTTTTTGGCATATATGATTTTTATTTGAAATGGAATGAAAATGAGCTACAACATCTGTCTCCACCTAGGGATATGATTTTGGAACAAAATACTAGGAACCACATATTTGTGTCTTCACCTAAGGCATGGAGTCATACCATAACTTGAAACATTGTAATGAAAAGCTCACCGGATACTTACAATGATCACACTGGTATTTACAATGAAAAGTAAATGTTGTTTAGTGTTGGAAGTAATGTTTGAGAAACTTCCCATTGACAGGCAACTGCAATAGTTCTCCATCAAGATTCTATAGAATGAAGGTGTTGTTTCCCTTACCTTCTTCCACCTTAAAGGGACCAAACCATACATGATCAAACTTACCATTTTTTCCTTTGTCCTCCCTTTTGACATCCCACCTTAGGACACAGTCTCAAGGCTGAAAGAGTCTATCCTTAGATTTCCTGTGAAAAACGGTTTTTGTTGGCTTAATGGGGCCTGACCCAGGTTTAGAAATGTTTAGCCAAACAAATCCTGACATTACCGGCCCTTTCTATAACATTCCATGGAGCGCAGACTGAAGTCTCACTCGAGATAGTATGGGAGGGTGTTGGAACTAGGTTTCTGCACCTAGGGATGTCTTGATGTGGTATGAGTTAGCACATAGCGATCTTACCCGGCGCGTTGCTTCCGCACAGCTGTCTTCTTCGGAGCAACTACCTTAGTCAAGTGCGAGTGAAATTTACCCTTTTTTGTGCTTAATATTACTAGAGATCTTTGGTTAGTTATGAAGGTACAACTCTTTTAGTTACTACTTAACATTAACAGACGTGCGCGTAATCATAAATCAGGAACAGATGCATAAACTGGAATCTAAACAGATACACGATATTTTAGAATCAACTTATCTTTATTAATGCCTTTATCCAGTTACAATCCACCTCCTTCCTTGCAAACACAGCTACAGGGGTCCGCACACACAGCTGCGGACTCTACCAGGACTCCGCACACACAGTTGCAGAGCCTCTATCTCCTAATACAACCCAAACATGCACTTATAGACTTAGATCTATTATCACATTTAGACACCCATATCACTCTACTCTTACCAAAATCTACCTTTTACACTTAGAGCCTTGCTCTTATTTATACATTCCCATGGTTCATAGACCGTGGGCTAGTCGACAGATTCTAGATTAATTTATAATATTTTAGGGTGGACTACCCTTAGACTTGACCCATTACACTTCACGCTCTACGCACTTCGTGGAATTTTTACAATAATACCCAAAACTGTGGGCTTCAAGCCCGAAAACCATTACGTGGGGGATCCGATGCCCAACAGGCCCCCAACATAATCATCATGACTCATTCTGAGTCACTCATTGGTGCGTCGAGACATGCTGCCAAGGCTTTGCAGTTCAACATCCATGTGAGTGGCGTACTGTGCTTTGTTGTTCCATCCTTACTTCTTGCAAAACTTCTACAAGCTCCTGCTCCATTGACCCTACTAGTTCGCCTAACCAATGATGCTCATTCTGCTCTACTCGGTTAACACAAAGTGGCTGCTGATAGGATTTTAGCTCTAGCTGAGATGCCAAAGCCATGAACTCTTTGTGCAAGTGCAACAAGTTTGTAATCTCTGGTCCCGTATACTTAATATCTACTGCCACTTGTGTTGCATTTTTGCAAGAGAGATGTTGCTGTCCACGAGGTCCCAATCTTCAAGGTTCGTCGTAGGCACGTAGCCCAGGGTTGCACTTGTCCATGATATCCCAAGATTCACCATCTTGCCCTTATCTTTCATAGATCGCTTACTCGACCATAGGTTTCGTGGTGACATCTGGACCAGTCCAGCTATCTGTCTGGGAATTTGCAGTATGTCTCTTACCACTAGTGTTGAGCTCAGTACGGCGACTTCAGCCAGCAGCATTACACTGTCCCAAAGGTCCTACAAATCACCGACTTTGGATGGGTCCATATCTATCAGGTAACTCAATAACTTAAGTCTCATAGTGCCATGGTTTGTTTGGTAGATGACTAGCTATCATTTATAAGCCAACCAATGTTCAAATTCAACTGTTCCCTCCTTTTCTAGTTCATTAATGCGATATGTATTGGAGATCGTTTCAAATCCAATACTAACTTCATGTTTTAAATGTTCGCTGTCTACTCCATGTTGCCACAAATTGATCATCTTGTCATGAATAGTGACCCCAATGGTCACTTTCCCACCTTTCTGCACAGCAGCGCAACCCTTTATGCGTGACCGTGATTCCTGTAATAAACGCTTCTTACATGGAAACCTGTTTCCACACAGCTTTCTTGCAAACTCGTTTATAGTTCCGCACCTTCTTTCAACTACTTGAAGTGTTGAGACTACACTTTGGTTGCTTAGTCAGGGAGCCGTCTCACTCGTGTAGAGCTTCAGGTAACTGCCATTTACCTTTCCTGGGAAGGGCTCCCCATTAAGCTTGCCGAGCTGGGTCGTGCCACCATCTGTGACTTCTTTGAATACATATGGTCCTAACCAATGCATCTAGAGTTTTCCAGGGAATTTCTCGAACTTGCTATCATACAGTAATACCAAATCGTTGATTTTGAATGTGCGCAGCTTTATGTGGCGATCGTGCCAAGCTTTCTAGCACTGTTTTTGTACTTGTTGATGGAAGCCTGCCAGAAATTGTTCTTCCTCTAGTTCTTCCAGTTGCACGAGGCTCTCTTCCAAGGCTTCACGGTCGGCCATGCCTGTCATCACTGCTATCAACAAATTGGGTACAATGTATTCCATTGGCATGACGGCTTCTGTGCCGTAGACTAACCTGAACGGTGTCTGCCCTATCAATTTTTTGCACGTGGTTCTGTATTCCCATAACACAGCAAGTATGCGTAAATCCCAATCGGTTCACTGCACGTTACACACTTTAGTCAACACAGTCTCCAGAATCTTATTGAATGCTTCTACGGTCTCGTTTACTTGTGGATGGTACGACATGCTTTGCTGATGATACACCTGGAATTTTTCTGTAAGTGTGCTGATAGTTTCATTTAGGAAGTGTGTTCCATGGTCACTCATTAGAATTTTAGGGCATCCAAACCACGTCAAGACGTTGTCAAATAAAAATTTCACAGTTGTAGTAGCCGTGCAGTCCTTAACCGGCTATGCTTCCACCCATCTTGTTAAATATTTTGTCGGAGTGATGATATAACACGTCCCTGTCTTCCCTTGAGGGGTGATAGGCCCTGCAAAGTTTATGGACCATTTTTCGAATGGTTGTAGTGTCATCTATGGATTGAGTGGCATCTCATCCCTTCGCGATGGTTTCCCAGTCTGCTGACATACATCACAGGCCCAACAGTACGCTTTTGAGTCTTGATGTAGGGTTGGCCACCATAGTCCGGTGCGAAGGATCTTTTGTGCTGTCGCCTGTTGTGCATAATGTCCTCCTACAACCCCCCATGTGCTTCTACGAGGATCTGTCCTCATTCAAATTCAGGTACATATCTTTATAATATTTCATCGTTTCCCATTTTGTAGAGGTGCCCTGCAATAACAGTAAAATCTGCTGTGCGTACCACCAATTATTTCTTTTGTTGAACTGAATACCCCTGTGGCACAGTCCCTGTGGTTAAGAAGTGGATTATATCCTTAAAGTGGGCATCCAAAACTCGCATGACACAGAGCTGTGCATCAGGTAGTCCTTTCTCCAAATTTGTTGGCTCCTCATCGTTCTCAATTCGGATAGGTGATTTGGGCCTGTGTTTAGGCATCCCAGCTTTACGATGACCTCAAAATCATATTCTTGAAACAATAACAACCATCTACAAATGCACCCCCCCAACACAGGCTTGCTCACAAGGTATTTCAATGCGGAGTGATCGGTATACATTTTAAAGTGCCCACCGAGTAGATAGTGGTGGTATTTCTGGAGTGCATATACCATGGCCAACCCCTCACGCTCAGTAGTGGAGTAGTTCTTCTCTACTTTAGACAATTGTTGACTTGTGAACACGATCAGGTGATCAATGCCTTCTGCTCCTTCCTGCGTGAGTACAACACCCAACGCGATACATGACGCATCAACATGGACATGAAATTGAATGTCCCATTTTGGGAAAACCAAAATGGGGGCAAATGCCATCTTTTCTTTTAGAATCTCTAGAATCTTCTTACAATCATCATTCCAACAATATGTAGCATCCTTTTTCAACAACTGTTCCATTGGTGCCATGATTTGTGCATAACCCTTAATAAACTTTCGATAGTAGCCAGTGTGTCCCAACGTGGTATGGAGTTGTTTGACACTGCACGAGGCTCGCAGATTAAGTATGACAACAATCTTCATAGGGTCCAGGCCTTGTCTGTGGACTACATGGCTGAGCAAGTTGCCAAAGGGATGATGAATTTACACTTTTTAAGATTTAGTGCAATTTGGTGTTGTCGACATGTATCCAGCATCAACGGTAAGCTCGCTACATGTTTCTTGACTAGCCAAAATATAGTCCAATCGTCAAAATAAACCTCTAAAAACTTATGAATGAATTCTTTGAACGTGGCCACTACTACGCACAAAAATATCATTGGTGCATTCTTCAAACTGAAGGGCATAACGGTGTACTGAAAACATCCCCATTCAGTCGAGAAGGTGGTCTTGCTCCTATATTCTAGCATGATCTTGATCTGATGGTACCCCGAGAACCCATCCATGAATGAGTATGCTTCCTGTCCACCAAAATTCTCCAGGACTTCATCTGTAAACAGGGTCGGGAATGGGTCATGAAAGCAGGCATCATTCAAATTTTGGAGGTTCACATAGATTCAAATTTTTTCCTTCTATTTTTTCTCCTACATTATCATAGGACTCACCCAGTCAGACTCTTCCACAGGTTCAATAATTCTTTCAACAAGCATTTTGTCCAATTCTTCGCAGACTTTTTCCTTATACTTTTGGATTCAAACGTTAAGGACATTGCTTAACTGGCTTCGCTTCTGGTTTTAGAGTTATCTTCATCATCCCTAGGTCATCGAGAATCCCCTTTAAGTCTGTTATTTTGGTCGGGAATAAGTCTTGATATTCATGCAGTAGCTCAACGACCTTATCCACCATGGCATCATCCCAATAGCCTCCCAGGGTTGCGTACTTCGGCTCCTCATCTGTACCAATGTTCACCTATTTCGTTTTTAGTGACGCTATGATGTTGGGGTCCTCAATTGACGATCCTTGAATTTCATGACTCCCTTCTGTTTCTGGAATGTTAATGTTTCGGGGGTTATCATCATCATCCTCCACTTACATGTTGTAACATTCTAGGGCATGGCTAAACTGATGTGACCACTATGGTTGAACTATTTCTTTTGGTTCTTGTGGTATTTTGAAGATAGTGGCTTTCAGGATTTGCAGGGCATCGTCAACAGTATCCATCCATTAGTCTTTAAATAAGAATGTTAATAAAAAACCTTCATGCAAGATATCCCATTTGCCCGTACCATGTCGGAGCTCTGTCTCAGTATACGAGTTTCTGGGAATGACATCCAAGGTATGATAGAATAAGTGTACCCATTCAAGCTGGGGCTCTTCACCATAGGCTTTGGTCCATTTTGCGAGGTGCATGCATGGGTCATTGTGTCCATCGTATTTCTCAGTTATTCATAGCTCCAACTTCCCAAACCTTAGCTGCATCATCCTTCTACAATCACACTAGTTTTCAAAATTTCCTTCATGTGTTCCCCACCAATGCACAGTTGTTGCACGTAGCACCCACTTTAATGCATCGAACCTTTGGTGCTCTGTTACTACACTCTCAAACTTTCTCAAGAATTTGTCCACCACTGTTAGTCCATCATATGTTGGTAGATCTCGAGCCTAGGCGGTTACGCAACACAGTGATTTGGTCATCATATTACAATTTAGCGTCGTCACTTCACTCAACTGATTGTGCCATAGATCATCTTCTTCGTCAGACTCTGACAGGCAAGATTATGCATGCTCCCACGGGGTCCTTTTATCTGCAGTTGGATTTAGCCAATCCTGGTTTCACGTGGTTATTTTATAGATGCAATCTAACTTCTCGTCGCTTCCATCATAGTGCACAGGTTTTGTGTGACACTTTCCTTTGGCGGGATCCAGCGGAACTATCACACGTAGGGACTTTTTCTCGAAAATCATTTTCTGCTTATTTAGGTTGGTGACTCCATTCATATCCATTGCCTAGTCTATTCTTAGTAATGTGGGGTAAGGGCTACTGTCATCTACAATCTCTATTACCTTGAAATCTGTCTACGTGCTTGCACCGTCGATGTCCACTATTACTCTTGTTAATCTTCCCATGGGCAAGATCTTTTGTTGGTTTGTCATCCATGATTGAATAGGAGACCACTGTAATGCGAGCCTTCCCATGCGTTCCTAGGTCTAATTTGGTAATACATTCATGTCTGATCCCAGGTCTAAGATTACTTGATCCATCTCATATTCGCCAATTTGCACTGTCAACTGCATTTCCTGTTTGGTGCGTAGAGAATGCTTCCCCATTTTTTGAACTACATGTGTCTCCCCTGACCTTGCGCACCTAGTGATCAGATCTTGGAGTCCTTTAACTTCCTTATTGTCTCGTCACAACTTCATGCATGTATCTAAAAAGGTAGTAAGCATAGATGGATCCATTCCTGGTTCTGGTTGATCCTTACTGCCTAAAGTAGAGACCTCCGTGAAGCTCTTCTTAGTTTCCATAAACGTTTCTTTTGCACGGTCCAAGTCAAACTCAGGTTCCTTTGCAGGAGCCTTACATACCCATGTATCCTCTTCAGGCTGCTTCCCCTTCCCCCATGGTCACGCCACTTCTGAGCATCATCTTTAGGTTGGGGTCCTCTTCACGCAGTTCAAACCTCATCATTTGGACATTTTGTGTCGGAAAGGGTTGCAACACCCATTTTTTGCGCATTTATGTGATTAGCGTTGGACAATATATCATTTCACGATCAAACTGTTCACAGTACAGGAAAGATAGTCTCATCGGGTTGGTACAATCATGAGAATAGTGCCCAGGTCCTCCGCAATTGTAACACATTAGCTGTCCGCGACCCTTCCCGAGCCCCGTTCCCCCACGACCTCGACCTCGCCCTTGGAAGCCACCTCGCACTATTACTACAACTGGATCAAGTCCTTGTGTTTCTATCTGCATTCGATAAGCTGGGGTCCTATCCATCATTAGTTCATAGCTTCGACATGTTCACTCATCATGACCCATTGACCTACAGAAATTACAGTACAGTTGCCATGGAGTTTGGGTATATTTCTACAACAGGTGATAGTTTTCCGTTGTGTACTTTCCTCCCACCTGACAAATCACGCACCAGAGAGTGGTAGATGCAATCAGTCCTACTTGCAGCTCCGGTCTCAACGGCACCAGTCCCCCTCCTTGCCAAATAGTTCACAAATATAGGACAATGATCCTTATCATGACCCTGGCCTTTACATTTTATACACCACACTTCTTCGCACACCTCTGGCTGGGGCACCCTATCTTGCTTCAAACTCTACATTTCTAAGCATAGATTTTGTAGTTATGCGTGGATTTGTTGGACTCCCAATCCCAGATCTTGTATCAGTGTTTCGTGCAACCTCATCGCCATTTCTAATGCCTTTGCCTGGGTTGAGAGCTTCTATTGTGATAGTGCCGTTCTCAGGTGTGGTGTCAAAGATGCCACAAACCACGTGCGGTGCTGCACATCCGTCAGTGTCATATTAGCCTCGCAGATCATACTTTTCATCCTTTGATCTAGATCCTAGGGGGTCTCACATGGAATCATCATGATCTCCTTGAATCCTATAATTGACCGCGTTTTTGTTTTCGGTCAACTAAACTCTCTATTCAATGCACTCTGAATTTCTACTATTCCGGCATTCGGGTGATCATTTGAGTGCTTGATATAACAAGTCAGCACACTTACCAATGTGTCCTTCTTAATGTTATCATCCGTAACCCCGTGCGCTTCCCAATCCGATCTTACTACGAACCAAAACTAATCGGGATCTTCATTTCCTACTGCTCTGAATACACGCAACTTGATCACACTTGCCATGCTAAACTGCTGGTTTTTGGTGAGGGTAGAGTGGTGAAGTTGGAGGTGAAGCAGGTGATGGGAGTGGTGGCATTAGCGGAGATGATAATTACGGAATGCGCTGCTCGATCAAACTGACTGCACTCCTTGGAGAAACCCAAGCATGCTCTTCCTCACTTGCTTACGGTGGTGAAATTAAAGGACTATTTCCTAACCCTTCAATCCCTTTAAATATCCTTCCGCTTACAGACTCAGATCTATTATCACGTTCAGACACCCATATCACTCTAATCTTACCAAAAGCTGCCTTTTACACTTAGAGCCTTGCTCTTATTGATACATTCCCATGGTCCATGGACCATGGGCAGGTCGACACATTTTAGATTAATTTACAATATTTTAAGGTGGGCTACCCTTAGACTTGACCCATCACAATTCGCACTCTGTGCACTTCACGGATATTTTACAATAATACCCAAAACTATGGGCTTCAACCCCAAAAACTGTTATGTGGGGGATCTATTGCCCAACTGTTTTCATATTATCTTGATAATGATGAGATTTTTAGTCACTTGTTCTGTGTTCTCATTTAATTCTACCAACTAGTTTATCCTTTGATTCAATGCATTTGGTTCTTCTTCAACATGTTGAATCAAAGTAGCTACTGATTTGGATAACTGACTAGGAAAAAGAGATGGAATTCCATATGCAATTTCAAAAGGTGACTTACCAGTAGAACTTTTGGTGGTTACTCTATTTTCCCATAGGGAAAACTTAAGTTGAGAATCCTGATTCTTCTTATTTTCTGCAGTTTTTTTATTCAAAATTTTGACCAGAGATTTATTTGAAGATTATTCCAACCCATTTGCTTGAGGATAATAGGTGGCAAAATGAGTAATAATTACATTATATTTTTTGGAAAAAATTGATTAATTTTGTAGATTTAAATACCCGAGAATTATCTCTAACCAATTTCGTGGGGCAACCGAATCTTGTAAATATGGTTTCCTCTAGGAACTTAATTACCACTAAGTATGTTGCATTTTAGGTTGGAACAACTTCCACTCATTTAGTAAAATAGTCAGTGGCTTTCAAAATCCACTTGCGTTGTCCACCAGAGGGTGGATTGATTTCCCCTATGAAATCCAACCCCCACTACTTGAATGGTTCTTCTACAAATACAGAAATTAATGGCAGTGTTGCCAATATTTCCTTCTCAACAGAAATTTGACATTTTTCACAACATTTAACCATCTGATAAACATCAGAAAACTAAGTAGGCCATTAAAAACCAACTTTCAAGATCTTGTGTGCTGTAACTCTCTAGATGTAATGGCCTCCACAAACACACCCATGATATTCATTGATAGTCTCAATCATTCCCCCCTCGATTAGACATAAAATCAAAACACCGACATGATCTTTCCAATATAATTGGCCATTAATTATAGCATACATTTGTGTTTTCAACCTCAAAGCTTTATATTTTTCTCTATCTAAATTTGATGGACAACTAAGAAATAATAAATAATGAACAATATTCTTGTACCAGTCAGAACAGAGATATTTGTGGGAAATTTCATTATCTTGTTCATTTTTCATACCTCCTTCACCAACAATGTTTGATTTAGAAATTGCAGCTAGAAGATTAATCCCCATTTCCTGATAATTCACTTCTTTTAAGATTTTAGCCAACCCTTTCCCTTTTATCAGTTTTGTTGGCTTAATATCCATTTCATATTCTTGAATCTTAGCTATCCATTTTTGCCTTCTTCCTTCGTTGTCTCTTTGTGTTAGAACATCCTTGACACATGAATTTGGTACATATGTAGTAATTTGGGACTGCAAAATGTACATTCTGAATTCTTTCAAGGCTTTGTCTAGAGCATAAGATTTTTTTCCAAAACATTTTAATTCCACATCTCTTAACACTTGGCTAAAAAATGCAGCGCACTACTCCTTATTATCTTCATTTTTTTGCAAAAGTACAAATGCAATTGTAGAAAGCGAGGCAAAAGAGAAAATTTGAAAATGTTTTTAATAATTAGGGCTTACCAAAATATGATCCTCTCCAAAAGCCCTCTTAATCCTTGTAAAAGACTCTCTGGCTACTAGGGTCCATCTAACCTCTGCATCTTTCTTTAAGATGAGAGTGATCTCTTTTATAATTTCTACGTAATTTGGAATAAACCTCCTAAGAAAATTTATTCTTCCTTGGAAAATATGAATCTCTTTCTTATTTCTGGGTAGAGTTATATTACTTATTAATTCCACTTATTTTGGGTCAATCTCGATTCCCTCGTTTGACACAATATGCCCCAATAATTCCCTTCCTTGAGAGCAAAATGGGGCTTTTTTGGATTTAGAGATAGTCCATATTTCCTACATTTTTCAAAAGCATGTTATATATGTTTCAAGTGTTCATCATTAGATTTGGAAAAAAAATGTGATATCATCTAAATATATGACCAAAAATTTGTCTTTTTATCCCACAAAGGCTATATCCATAGCCCTCTAAAAGGTAGCTCCAACATCAAACCAAATGACATCTTTGCATACATAAAATTTCTCCATGGTGTTGTGAAAGATGTTTTCTTTTGATCATCTAGATGTAGTGCTATTTGGTTGTATCAAGAAAATCCATCAATCATAGACAACCTTTAAGATCCTGTAACTTTCTGCAAAATATGATCCATTTTTGGAAGAGGGTGATTATCCTTTAATGATGCTCTGTTCAAGTTCTAAAAGTCTATACATAGTATGATATCTCCATTCTTATTTCTTACAGGCACTAGATTTCCCACCCAATATGAATACATCAATGTCACAATAATCTTGGCTTGAAGTAATTTCTTAACCTCCTTCTCAATTGAAGGCAACAAAAAAGGATTAATTTGTCTAAGTTTTTGCTTATAGGGCTTAGCTCCTGGCTTTAATGAAATTTTATGCTAAATGGTCTCTTTATCATATGTTTTCATATCTTCATAGGACCAAGAAAAAACATCAACATTATTATTAAACAAATTAACATACCTCTCTTAATATTATTTTGGAACACCCTTTACCAATTTGATAAGTTTAGGCTATTGATCAATGCCAATGTTGTAGTCTTTCACATTATCTTCCCAATTCTATTTAGTGACATGTATAGGAACATTGTTTGCATAAAACAAACTCTATTAAGGAATGAGTCCTTAGGAATAACATTTCCTTTTAGCTATACTATATTGTGATCTGTAATAGAATCTCTCCAGGGCACACCACTTTGGCTTCCTTCTCCTTCTTCAACATTCTCAAATTCCTCTTCTTCTTCTTGGTCAATTTTTGAAGAAAACAACTCGCCAACCACCTCCAGAAATCTCTTTATTTGTTCTTCATCTTCAAATACTTGCTAATATTTTATGTTATCAGGTATTCAAGGTCTACATTTTAATTCTATTTCATAACTCAGCTTTGGATTTTGAGGAGGTTTAAAGGTGTTGGCTGCTACTGCAAGTGAATCATCCAATGTATTATCTTCTATTGGTAAGAACTGAATATTGAATGATGAAAAGAAGTTATCAACCAAATCCCACACTTCATTCTGGTAAGCTCTGAGTATAGGATTTTTTGTTTGACATTGATTTCTTATTTTTTTCACTACCAATTTTGAGTCTCCAAAGACAAATAAGGATTTAATCTTCATGTTCCTGGAAGCATGAAAACAAAGAACCGAAGCTTCATATTCTGTAATATTATTGGTATAATCAAATTCTAATTTATATGAAAGAGGGACCATTTCACTCCTTGGGGAAGCAGTAGAACCCCTACACAATTTCCCTCTATAGAATAAGCACCACCAAAATATAATTTCTAGATACGCTCTGGTGTATTTTGTTTCTTTTGAATTGCTTTAGAAACTTGAACCTGAGTATTGTCAGCAATTTCATCATTAATTTCCTACATAAAACAAGAAAAATCTTTATCTTGGCTATAAATAGGGGAATTGTTGGAACTTGCTTCTTATGTAATTGTTTTTATGAACTTGGTTTCCCTATACAACCTCCTTTTTCTCCTCCAAGAACTGGAATAATATCATAAGAAAAATCCAACTTTAAAATTCATCCCAACTTCGCTCCCCAATATCTAGAAAGCAACATTTCAAATCTGGCAGGAATGTTTGCAACTACCACATCCATTACAATGCTTTTAACTAGAACTTTTTCTAATTAAACTACAAGATACTGATCAAGACAACACATTTCAGTCTTTTCAAGTTAAAAGAATACAAGTACTTGTATGGTTTTGTAATCTGCAACCCCAATTGCTTCATCACTGAAAGGGACATCAAATTGTGAGAAGCCCCTAAGTCCAACATAAAATCATGCAGCATAAAATCATGCATCAATAAAGTAATATAAGAAGGAGGTGTGGCTAAGTCTTTCTCTTCCACATGAACTCCAAATGTGACCAGTGGATTTTCTTCTTCTAAATTTACTATATCTGTGGTAGCAACAACTTGAGGTAGATTAAAAAAATCATAAATCTACTTTATATAAGCAAGTTGTTTCGCCAACTCAGCTAATGGATCTGGGATTTTAATTTTTTCTAACTCCTTTTAAAAATTAAAAGGATGCACACATTTATCTACCTTTACCTGTTCATTTTCTGCTATTTTCTCCTCTTTATTTCTCTACTAGCTTAAAGGAGGTTGATGTACTTGTTTATGTTGATTTACCTCAACTTGCTAATTTTTATCGAACTCCTCCTACTAAACTGGAATAGTTTGAATTGGTTGCTTACCTTTATCAATAGATTGTTGAACAGGCTACTAGGGCTAATCCTAGATTTGATCTTGTGTCCTAGACTACTTTTTGGACCTGAGATCAATTTTTTTGTGTGACTCTTCTTGCATCATATCAACAAATTTTATGCAATAGTTATCATTTTCTTCCTCTGCCAAAACTACTTGAATCTTTCTTGGAGGGTTTCTATTTTCTAATTCTTGACCAATTTTTTAGATAAATTATTTATTACCTTGGTCATGTCATCCAACTTTTGTTCTTGGTAATCTTTCTGCCGACTTGAAGATCCAACCTCTTCCTTTCCCTTATTTTTATTTATAGAATCAATTTTTGGCTTTATTTTTCTATCTACAGACAAATCTACCTAAATTCCTAAGCCATCAGTTTGAATTTGGTTTAGTGTTGGAGATATCGTTTCCCTCAAAGTAAAGTCAAAATCAGACTCAAAAGCCCCTGTAAAAACCACTTTTGCATCTGCAGGAGGGGTTTTTATCTCTGTAGGAAGACTATTGTTATTGAATCTTTTAATAAATTCTACAACCTCTTCATTTTGTTTTCTTTTGATGGAATTAAACTTAGTCAAGAAATAACCATGATAATTTTTCTCTCCCCAACTCTATGTAAAAACATTTCCAATTTCTCCCAAGTATTTATGGAGTTTGCTGGAAGGGTTCTAAACCACTTCATGTCTTCTCCATCTAAATATTGGTCAAATAATCTCATAACCAGATCCAAGTATTCCATTTTTAAATTCTCTGCAAAGGAACAAAAGGTTTCCACATGCTTTTTTGCTATAATGTCATCTGCCTCTATAAATCTGGGCAATAATTTCAAATAATCTTGGGGCATTACATCCATAAGCTGTGGTAAATTAAGGGGAGCATATTTTTTTAACAAAAAACAAGCAATAGCCATATTTGAATTTAAAGGAGGAAGGCTCCCTAGATGGGAAGTTGAAGAAACTGGTGAAATAACTGAAATGGGGATTAGCCAAGGGATTTGAGTAATAGTTTGGCCCAAATAAGGAAAATCAATAGTTTTTATTTCCTCAACTTTTGAAAACATGGGGAATGAAAAATAAACTGACTCTAAAAATATTTCTTTAATAGTTGGTTCCTTAAAGGGTGGAGGAGATTTATCTTCTGAGAAGTGTAAACTTCTTAAAATTTGTTCTAGATTATCAAATTTGATATTTTTTTAAGCTATAGCTGGAAACAAGAGTGGAAAAAGTAGGGTTAGGGGTTTTGGGGGACTACTTTTCTCTCCAAACCCTTCTTGATATGAGCTTCTTTGGATCAGACACAGGTGGTGTGATTTTTTGAGAAATATCTAATCCAGTATGAGGTCTTTTTGGAGCTAGGATTATTGTCTACAATTCCCCTTGGTGAGAAAACTCAGTCGAAACACTTTCTTTTTTCACTAAACAAAGAAAAGTTAAACAAAACCCAGGGACAAATTACTTCAATCTTTTCTCCCCAGTAACAATGCCAAAATATGTTGTAACCCTAGAGACAACCTTTGGCTGAGAGGAGGTCAGTGCCTAGGACATCTATACAAAAAGGTGAAGGCTTTTCTTGCTATCCCACACATCTTAACTCAAAGAAAATTTATTAGAAGGTCACAAAAAGGGAGTTTCTTGGAGAAGAGATACCTTTCTCGATGTCCACACTACCTAAGAAAATGATTTTAGAGCTATAACAATATAGGATAATGAAAAAGTGGAAGATTTAAAATAGAAGGTTGTAGCAACATAATCTCTAGTAATAAACCTTAGTAGAAAACATGAAAGACTGAGAAGGTGAAAATATGAAAGTGTGGAGTGCAGTTTAAGTTTATTTTAATCAAAAATCTATAGGTATTGTGAGCCTTTTCTGTTGGGTGTGGAGCCTAATTATCTTCTATATTCAAAGGTATCGCTGCATTGGACCCCAATTCTTAATGGAGCGACAATGCTGCTTGTAAAATATTCGCTACAGGGGGCGTCCAGGGGGGGCGGCTGCAACCTTTTGGGAGCCCCACCCTGGTGGGGGGGATCAGGGGAAGTGCCCCCGAAGCTAAGAATAGATGTAAAATTGCCTTGTAAAATGTTGTAATTTCGTAGTCAATCTGGGTCGTTCATTAGGCAAAGATCTGACGATAGAAGTTATGTTTAATTTAGGGTTTTTTTCCCTAGAAGGAAACCCCTCGCTATATATGAGGGAATTGTATTGCGTCTATGTATATCTATATTCTAAGTGAGGAAGAGAGAGGAGATTGAGAGCGAAGAGGGAATTATAGTGGATCTACTGTAGGTTGTATCTCTTCAGCTTGCT
Source organism: Pinus taeda (assembly GCA_000404065.3). Lineage (NCBI taxonomy): Eukaryota > Viridiplantae > Streptophyta > Pinopsida > Pinales > Pinaceae > Pinus > Pinus taeda. The sequence goes on from APFE030679050.1 coordinate 313,510, forward strand.
GGATAATATAAAAAGAAGGATTGGCTATTTCTCCGTGGACGTAGCCCAAACTGGGTGAACCACATATATCTATTTCTCTCTTGTTTTATGCATTTTCTGTGTTTATATTTCCGCAATATTTTATGTGTTCCATTGCTCTATAATATACAATTCTCTAACAACTGGTATCAGAGCCAAAGGTGTATTTGGCTAATAAACTCACAGGAGAGAAGGGTTCCTAGTTCAAGTGGGAGCAATGGCGGAAGATGGTAGGTTTAGGGTCGAAAAATTTAATGGCCAAAACTACCAGCTGTGGAAGATGCAGATGGAAGATTATTTTTACCAGAGAGATCTGTACCAACCATTGAGCGGAAAGTCAAAGAAGCTGACAAGTATGATAGACATAGAATGGGACATTCTTGACAAAAAATTACTTGGAACAATACGACTGTGCCTAGCGGCGTCGGTAGCGTTTAATATTTCAAGGAAGCAAGGGTTTAATGTCGACATTGGCCAAAATATATGAGAAACCCTCGGCCTCAAACAAGGTATTTCTTATGAAGCGTTTATTTAATACGAAGATGTCAGAAGTTGGATATGTTGTTGATCATTTAAATGAATTTAATACAGTTACTAGTCAATTAAGTTCTGTAGGGGTAACTTTTGATGATGAAGTTAGGGCTCTATTATTTTTGTGCTCATTGCCAGAAAGTTGGAATGGTTTAGCTATGGCTATTAGTAACTCTATCTCTGGATCTAGTACTTTAAAGTTTGATGATATTGTCAGTGCAATCCTTAGCGAGGAAATGCGATGGAAAAGCTCCAATGAGACATCAGGTAATGCTTTGATTGCAGAGACTAGGGGAAGAAAAATGGAAAGAGGAAAGAGCCATGGATATCGCCGATAAGTCAAGAAAAGGCAGATCTAATTCTAGATCAGGGATAGTGTGCTGGAAATGTAGGAAGAAAGGACACCTGAAGAAAGACTGCAAGTCTCAAAAGGGAAAAGAAGGAGACACCTAGCAAGAAAATAATCATGAAGAAAATGTAATAGGTGATGTGTTACAAGATGCTTTGATTCTTTCATTAGAAAATACTATTGTTGTCTGGGCGATAGATTCAGGGGCCTCATTCCATGCCATACCTGATAGGAAATTTTTTTATGATTATGTTTAAGGAGATTTTGGGCAGGTTCGATTGGGTGATGATAAACCTTGAAAAATCATTGGCATGGGTACAATTTTTATAAAAAAGAAAAATGGAAATCAGTGGCTATTGAAGGAGGTAAGGCATGTTTGAGATCTGAAGAAAAATCTGATTCCAACAGGGCAGTTGGGAGGTGAAGGTTGCGTGGCTACTTCACAGATAAAACCTAGAAGGTCACTAAAGGATCCCTAGTAATAACGAAACGAGGAAAGGTCGGTACATTGTATTTATGTAATGGTATTTCTAATTCTATTAATGCTTTAAAATCTATAGGAGAAGATACAGAATTGTGGCATCATAGGCTCGAGCACGAGTGAGAAGGGGATGTAGATTCTTCACTCAAGAAATATGTTGTCAGGTTTGAAGCATGTTGATTTAAAATTATGTGAGAATTGTGTTTATGGAAAACAGAAGAGAGCCAGATCCCTTAGAGTTGGGAAAGAAAATAAGAGCGAAAAATTAGAGCTTGTGCATACAAATGTATTGGGACCTGATCAGGTATCATCTCTTGGTGGCTCTCGTTATTATGTTACTTTTATTGATGATGCAACCAGAAAAACCTGGATTTATTGTATTTGAAATAAATCTGATGTATTTGATACTTTCAAGAAATGGAAAGCTTTGGTTGAAAATGATATAGGAAAAAGGTTGAAGTGTCTTAGATCAGACGAAAGGGCTAAATATTACAACAAAGAGTTTGATAGGTACTGTTCAGAGAATGGAATTCTTAGAGAGAAGACAGTTCCAGGAACACCACAAGAAAATGGTGTGTCAGAAAGTATGAACAAGACAATCATGGAGCGTGCAAGGTGCATGGGATTTCATGCAGGATTGCCTTTACACTTTTGGACAGATGCTATAGATACTACTATTTATCTAATAAACAAAAGGCCTTCAAGTTCCTTGGATGGTGGTATTCTAGAGGAGGCATGGATAGGTAAAAAGGTAAAATACTCTTTTTTAAAGACTTTTGGTTGTGAAGTTTTTGTCCACATTGATAAAGAAAATAGAACAAAGCTTGAGGCAAAATCAAAGAAATGTACCTTTATTGGATATCATGTTAATGATTTTGGTTATCACTTTTATGATTATGAAAAACACAAAATCATTAGGAGAAGACATGTCATATTCAATGAAAAGGTTTTGTATAAGGATCAGTTGCAGGAAAAGAAACAGGAAAAAGAAAACAGAGAATACACAGTGCTTGGTGAGATCACAAGAAAAGTGATGGTGCGTGAAGATCATAATGATCGATAGGCAGAACAATAACCACAATAGCAATAAGCACCTCAAACACGTGAAAGTGGTGTTAGAAGATCTACCAGGATAAGTAGACCCCATGGATGATACTCTCCTTCATTATATTATGTATTGTTGACAGATTCTGGTGAACGAGAATGTTATGAAGAATTAGTGTAGGTAGAAATCAGGAAGAAGTGGGAGCAAGCCATGAAATAAGAGATGGACTCCTTAGCACATAAATAGACTTAGGACTTAGTTAGGTTGCCTGTAGGTAAAACAACATTGCAGAATAAATGGGTTTACAAGTTGAAGGAAGAAGATGGAGGTAGAAAAAGGTATAAAGCTAGACTTGTGGTGAAAGGGTTTGCACAGAAAAAGGGTATAGACTTTGATGAGATATTTTTTCCTGTTGTGAAAATGACTTCAATCAGAACTATT
>APFE030679050.1:316394-332059 GCA_000404065.3 Pinus taeda
TTTCTCCATGGGGAATTGGAGGAAGAGATATATATGCAATAGCCACAAGGATATGAGGTAAAATGGAAGGAGAAACTAGTGTACAGGTTGAAGAAGAGCTTGTATGGATTAAAACAGGCTCCAAGGTAGTGGTATCTAAAATTTGACAGGTTTATGTTTGAACAAGGTTATACTAGATGTCACTCTAATCATTGCATTTATCTCAAAAGGCAAAATGATGGCAACTATATTATATTGTTATTGTATGTAAATGACATGCTTGTTGCAGGTTCTAACATGCAGGAAATAAATGTGCTCAAAATAAAATTGGCAAACTCATCTACAATGAAGGATTTGGGTGCTGCAAAACAAATCCTTGGTATGAGAATAACTAGAGATAGGAAGAATCACAAATTAATATTGTCTCAAAGTGAGTACATAGAAAAGATGTTGAAAAGGTTTAATATGTAGAATTTAAAACTAGTAAGTATACCTTTGGCTAGCCATTTCAAATTAAGTAAGGAGGAGTGTCCCAAGACTCAGGAAGAAATGGCTCATATGTCTAAAGTTCCATATGCATCAATGGTTGGAAGCTTAATGTATGTAATGGTCTGCACAAGGCTTGATATTTCACATGCAGTGGGAGTTGTAAGCAGGTACATGAACAATCCAGGAAAAGAACATTGGATGGCGGTGAAGTGGATTCCCAGGTATTTGAGAGGTACCACAAATCAAGCATTATGCTTTGGTAGTTAAAAAATTTCTCTATAGGGATATATTGATGCAGATATGGAAGGTGATAGAGATAACAGGAGAAGTACAACAGGGTATGTGTTTACTGTAGGTGGAACAACTGTTGTTTGGGTCTCAAAACTGCAAAGTGTTGTTGCACTCTCAACACAAAAGTAGAGTATGTTGATGCTACAGAGGCTACTAAAGAAATGATTTGGTTACAAAGGTTTTTGGATGAATTGGGTAAGAAGCAGTAGTTGGGTAAGAAGTAGGAGTTGGGTAAGTTATATAGTGATAGCCAAAGTGCCATAAATCTTGCAAAGAACTCTAGATTTCATTCCAAGACTAAACATATACAACTCAAGTACCATTTCATACGGTCAATGTTGGAGGATGGACAGTTGAAGTTGGAAAAGATACACACTAGCCAGAATCCTGCAGATATGTTAACAAAAGTTGTAACCAGGGAGAAACTGAAAATTTTATCAGTTTCAATTGGTATTCAAGTATGATGAAGAAGATGAGAAACAACCAGGTCCAAAGAGGATTCATTGTCCAGCAAATGAAGCAGTAGTGGAGTTGCTATAATTAGTCTCCAAGTGGGAGATTGTTGGGTGTGGAGCTTGATTATCTTATGTATTCAAAGGTATCTCCGCATTGGAACCCAGTTCGTAGTGGAGCGAAAACACCGCCCATAAAATATTAGCTATAGGGGGGGTCCAGGGGGGTGGCTGCGACCTTTTGGGAGCCCCCTCCCCCTGGTGGGGGGATCGGGGGCAGCGCCCCTAAAGCTAAGAATAGATGTAAAATTTCCTTGTAAAATGTTGTAATTTTGTAGTTAATCTGGGCCGTTCATTAGGAAGAGATCTGACGATATAAGTTATGTTTAATTTATGCTTTTTTGCTCTAGAAGGAAACCCCTCACTATATATGAGGGAATTGTATTGCATCTATGTATATCTGTATTCTGAGTGAGGAAGAGAGAGGAGATTGAGAGCGAAGAGGGAATTACAACTGATCTGTTGTAGGTTGTATCTCTTTCGTTTGATGGATAATATAAAAAGAAGGACCAGTTTTTTCTCTGTGGACATAGCCCAAACTAGGTGAACCACATATATCTGTGTCTCTCTTGTTTTATGCATTTTCTATCTTTATATTTCTATAATATTTTATGTGTTCCATTGCTCTGTAATATATAATTCTCTAACATTTTCAAGTAAAGTAAATATGTAATAATGGAAATAACCAAAAAATTCTTACACATTTTTAGAAGAAGAAAAATAAATAATGACTTATAGTAGGAAAGAAAGGCATACCATTTTCGAAAGGTAGTTGGAATCATCCAAGAAAAACTTTATTAAATCTCCAAGAAAATGTTGATACATTACAAAAATATTACTCTTTGAAACCTAACTTCAGAACACAAAAATGGTTAGTCCTGTTAGCGCTTGAAATTTCACCTCAGGCTGAAAAAGGTAAACTCCAAGGCAACATCAAACCACTTAGCCTCGTAGCTAGCCCTACGGGGCAGTAGAGGGCTCTCTCCGGTCTATCTCGGCAAAAGGTCTTCAATAGGCTAAGATAACCAATAAAGAACACTGATTTTAGGCTAGTAAACTGATAAAAAGGTTTGATTTTGGATTTTTAGGGTTTCGGTGGAAAATTGGGGAAAGGCAATTTTGGGTGCGGGGATTGGACACAGTTTTTGCAGGGGGTTCTTTGGGGCGAGGTAGGAGACTGTATTGATGCATTTGAAAGATTTGGATGGCTGAGAATGACTGGTGAGGAGCTAAGGAGAGCAAGCAATCACCTTGAATTCTCCTTAAACAGCTGAAAAAAATGATATTAAGCAAACTTAAAGGCAGAGCATAACAACCATGAATTCTACCTTAACACTTCATTTGCCTAATTTGCAGAAGAAAAAAGTAAGAAGATGATTCACATAACAAACTTACAAGTACAAAGAGAAACACACCATCAATACATGTAACCACAGGAATCCCGAAAAGGATTGCAAAACCCTGGTCTTTCTTCCTTTGCCAAAAAATGCAGAGATACAATGAGTAATACAATAGAAGCTTTCTCCCTCAAGAGTCCAACCATGAAAATGACTAAGAAAGTACATAATATAGGCAAGCTAACATCTTTCCTTGCCTCTAGGGGTCGAGCTCACTATTCTAGGAGCTGTTTCAACCAGTTCCAAACTGAGCACTAAAATCTAGGCAGTCAAAACAACTTGCCTCTGTAAGCTAGGAAACCAATTCATTCATTTAATTTTTGCCTATCTCATGAATGAATCTTCTAGAAGAGATAAATAAGTGTCAAAGTATCATAAAATTACATCATTTAAAACAAGGAGGATCAAAATCCACTTCAAAAAGTCAAACCTAGTCAAAACTGCGTTTTGTTGAGCTGTAGGTGAAAAATTGAGAAAATGTGCTGATGCGTCGCGCCCCAATCCTGAACGCATTGCGCGCCTTTGAGCCAACTTTTGAGGCACTTCTCGGAGTCAAAATGAGGCCAAAATGGGCTTGTTGGAAAGGTCTGGATGTCTACTTTCTAACCCGAGTGGAATTTCTGAATTTGGTGGTCATTTGCCCCTCTAAAATGGCAATCACCCAAGACTGCTTCCTGTGTGTCAAAAAGGTGGCAGAAAGTCATTTTTTGCTTGTTTTTTTGACCTTCTGGAGGCTCAAAACTTGGTGAAATTTCTTGGTAATTGCTGAGAAAGTGTATTTTTGCATGACAAATCCAAAAATGCTGAGTTTTCATGAAATGGACCTCCCCAACGAAAGGGTCGCGCGCGGTGCGCTACGCGTTGGGGAAGAAAACCTATTTTTTGCCCAAAAAATTCACAAATGACAAAATTTTCTCCAAATTTCTTGAAATTTGGGCTAGGAGTCCCCAATCAAGTACCACGCTCAGTCAAAGAGGCTTTGGCCAAAATTTGGAGTGGATCGGGCCTTTTCCGTCGTTTTAGTGCCTTGGCCAACCTCCTTGGATATGGCGATTGTAATTTTGAAATTTCTCTAAAGAAATGACACCTGTGAAAAAAGTGAAGGAGGTTTTTCTTGTTTGGCATGCTGTTGACAAAAACCTCTCTCAGTTTTCCCAAATTCATCTTTTATTGCTCTAAAACACCATTTGAGTGAAACTTATCCCAATGTGTGAAACAAGGAATTTTGTCGAAATGAAGTGAAATGAAGGGGATAAGGGGCTTCTAAATTCTTGGGGAAATTTTTGGAAGTAGGGAGGGATGTTAGGAAGCAGGGGAAAGTGGAATCTCAGAGATTGAGTGAGGGGAAGGGGTCCAAAAGGGCAAAACAGAGGCCCAACCTAGAAAATTGCCAGGTTGTAGTTAGAAACTAGGGTTTGTGCGAAAATGAGGAATTTGGGGAATCGCAGTGATGGGAAGCATTTGGTAAGGTACTTTAAGGATAGGGGAAGATGTATGAACATCAGGAAACAAGTTTTGCCGATGATTTGACCGTCCAAGAGAAATTTCCTTCAAAACCCTAGGAGAGGGAAATGACCTTACCTAGGCGCAACTAAAGCATGAACAAGGTGTAAAATGACTCATTAGACACTGAAATGATAATGAAAACCCTATGAATGATGATAGAATCAGCTGAATATTGACATAGATTGGCATTTGGGAAAATTTGAAAAGAGTGAGAGCAAACCCTAGACCTAATGCCTAGTGACCAAATTTTGCTTGAAGACTCACTGAAATGACAAAATTTGACCTTGACACTTCAAAATCACTTTGTAAGAGCATATTTGATCACTGGAGAAAGGCTGGAAAGACTGACACTAACATTGGCTCCAATGGGGATGGTAGCTCTTTGGAGGTGCCAAGAACCTCAGACCTCTGGGAGAGCAGACCAGGGCTTTCAACCATTGGGCGATGGAGTCATTATTTCGCCAAACGACACAAGACTCTGACTCATTTATTGACTGAAACCTAACTCACAAATGACTCATGACTGACTTAACGAAAACAAGAACTTACAAAGCTTATTGAAGGGCAGCAGTCCATCAAGATTTGAAATCATGATGACAACCATCTGTGTTTCTTACAAGACAATATACATCAAACTATATCAAAATGCCAATTCAACCAATCAAGAAGATGGCTTCTTGACTGATTCTCCCTATCAGAACTTCTGGTCAACAATACAAACCTATCATTGGGCATCCAAAAACATAGTTGACCATGGCTACAACAAAACACTGTAATAAACATTTTCACTGCTGGCTGCAACAAACTTGCTAGAGGATCGTGAAAAACATGAAGATTTTCCACTGTCACCTCTTGCTGAAAGATCAAGGTGTCCTTTGTTTCAAATTCTGATCTGCCTTCATCATGTTCTTCGGTAAAAGTATGCTCATGGGCTTCAAAAAACTCTGAACAAATGGATGGGCAGATCTCTTCTTGGAAAATCATTTCAGCACATGAAACATATGAAGAGAAATTTGAATGGAAATCCTGAATGTTTTGTTCTTCTATGGTGTGAATGTGTTGTAGGTCATTTGTATATGATATGATAGCCGGATTATCATCTTTGTGAAGGAAAACATTATGTGTTTGTTGATCTACAAGACAATCGTCTTCTTCAACAGAGGAAGAAGTTTCCCCAACACTTTCCTGACTATGTGTGCGTTGCAAATCTGCTGTAGCTTGGGCTGTAACAAGACCTTTCAAAAGCTGATCTATCTCCTCTTCAGACAAAGGAGACAATGCCTTTTGTTCTCTTCTGCTTAAACAACAATTATTTTCATATGATAGGGCACTCAAACTATCATTTATTACTAAGTTATTGAAAGGAGATTCATCACTTACTTGCACCAAGATCTCATTTTCTTGTTCTTGAACATATGAATCCAAAACTCGGTCTATGATCTCAACAACAAAGCTCTCCTTTTCAGGATTCAGCACAAGATATGCTTGGTCATCACAATTTGAATGTAGTTCTGAAATAGCTGACTGGACATTATCACACTCTACAATCAGCACTGGACTTACTTGCATGCTACTGTCTTCTGTGGGCAGATCTGAAATGTCATTCTCCCTTTCATCATTTTCAGCCATATGACCATTTTCAGCCTGTTGATCTTGATTCTGCTGCAAAATGTCCTGATCATCTTGATGGGAATTCTCTAAGTTTTCTTGATGCTGGTGAAATGGATTTTCATACAGAGCCTCCATGATCTCAACGTCCATAAAATTATCATCTTCGTAATATTTCTTGAGGCTTTCAATAAAACTATAAGCATGCTTGCAACAGTCTTGAACTAAATTTAATGATGGATAAGAGTCCTTGTATCTTTCAATGAACATAGCATGAAAATCCTTTAAACAGTAAATACAAGCAGGCGGTAAACTTTCATACCATGATTGGGCTTTACCTTCCAGAGTGGCCAAGAATATCTTCATCAAGCAATCTTCAGGAAAATCAACCTTCAACTTGCGAATGTGCATGTGAAATCTAACCAGATGTAGAGCAGCGTCCTTCCTACCATCATCTTTAAATGTAGGCAAATTCCTTGACCAATCTACCTTCGGAATTTTATTTGGAAAACCAGGGATGTGATCTCGGCTCAAGGGAGCATATCTTCTTGTGATTCAGTCCATCTTGAAAATCTCACAGCTACTGATCTCTCTGCAGTGGAGTCACCATGAAGCATAGGTCGCTGGATTCTTCATGAAAGGAGTCGCCAGGTGAATGATTTCAGCCTGTGAAAACTCTCAACTTATCATCAAAAGTTCAGAGTTTACAAATACACTGGGGTAAAATGTAATCGAAGTGTTGTACTCACAAGCTCACGGAGATTGACTGAAGCAGCCTTTATCTACTTGCGCTTATGCAAAGCAAAAGTGTTTCGAAGGATACCTGGCATAATCTTCAGGCTCCGTCTAAGATTTATGAAACAAACACATCAATCCACAAACAAGTTTGTTCTCCCCAGTATGGTCGCCAATATGTTAGCGCTTGAAATTTCACCTCAGGCTGAAAAAGGTAAACTCCAAGGCAACATCAAACCACTTAGCCTCGTAGCTAGCCCTATGGGGCACGAGAGGGCTCTCTCCGGTCTATCTTGGCAAAATGTCTTCAACGGGCTGAGATAACCAATAAAGAACACTGATTTTAGGCTAGTAAATTGATAAAAAGGTTTGATTTGGGATTTTTAGGGTTTCAGTGGAAAATTGGGGAAAGGCAATTTTGGGTGCGGGGATTGGACACAGTTTTTGCAGGGGGTTCTTTAGGGCGAGGTAGGAGACTGTATTGATGCTTTTGAAAGATTTGGATGGATGAGAATGACTGGTGAGGAGCTAAGGAGAGAAAGAAATCACTTTGAATTCTCCTTAAACAGCTGAAAACATTGATATTAAGCAAACTTAAAGGCAGAGCATAGAAACCATGAATTCTACCTTAACACTTCATTTGCCTAATTTGCAGAAGAAAAAAGTAAGAAGATGATTCACATAACAAACTTACAAGTACAAAGAGAAACACACCATCAATACATGTAACCACAGGAATCCCAAAAAGGACTGCAAAACCCTAGTCTTTCTTCCTTTGCCAAAAATGCAAAGATACAATGAGTAATACAATAGAAGCTTTCTCCCTCAAGAGTCCAACCATGAAAATGACCAAGAAAGTACATAATATAGGCAAGATAACATCTTTCCTTGCCTCTAGGGGTCGAGCTCATTATCCTAGGAGCTGTTTCAACCAATTCCAAAATGAGCACTAATATCTAGGCAGTCAAAACAACTTGCCTCTATAAGCTAGGAAACCAATTCATTCATTTAATTTTTGCCTATCTCATGAATGAATCTTCTAGAAGAGATAAATAAGTGTCAAAGTATCATAAAATTACATCATTTACAACAAGGATGATCAAAATCCACTCCAAAAAGTCAAACCTAGTCAAAACTGCGCTTTGCTGAGCTGTAGGTGAAAAATTGAGAAAATGTGTTGATGCGTCGCGCCCCAATCCTGAACGCGTCGCGCGCCTTTGAGCCAACTTTTGAGGCACTTCACGGAGTCCAAATGAGGCAAAATTTGGCTTGTTAGAAATTTCTGGATGTCTACTTTCCAACCCAAGTGGAATTTCTGAATTTGGTGGTCATTTGCCCCTCCAAAATTGCAATCTCCCAAGACTGCTTCCTGTGTGTAAAGAAGGTGGCAGAAAGTCACTTTTTGCTTGTTTTTTTGACCTTCTGGAGGCTCAAAACTTGGTGAAATTTCTTGGTAATTTCTGAGCAAGTGTATTTTTTCATGAAAAATCCAAAAATGCTGAGTTTTCCTGAAATGGACCTCCCCAACGAAAGGGTCGCGCGCGGCGCGCTACGCGTTGGGGAAGAAAACTTCTTTTTTGCCCAAAAAATTCACAAATGAAAAATTTTTCTCCAAATTTCTTGAAATTTGGGCTGGGAGTCCCCAATCAATTACCACGCTCATTCAAAGAGGCTTTGACCAAAATTTGGAGTGGATCGGGCCTTTTCCATCGTTTTAGTGCCTTGGCCAACCTCCTTGGATCTGGCAATATTAATTTTGACATCTCTATAAAACCATGACACTTGTGCAAAAAGTGAAGGATATTTTTCTTCTTTGGCATGTTGTGGACAAAAACCTCTCTCAGTTTTCCCAAATTCATCTTTTATTGCTCTGAAACACCATTTGAGTGAAACTTATCTTGATGTGTGAAACAAGGAATTTTGTCGAAATGAAGTGAAATGAAGGGGATAAGGGGCTTCTAAATTCTTGAGGAAATTTTTGGAAGTAGGGAGGGATGTTAGGAAGTAGGGGAAAGTAGAATCTCAAAGATTGCATGAGGAGAAGGGGTCCAAAAGGGCAAAACAGAGGCCAAACCTAGAAAATTGCCAATTTGTAGCTAGAAACTAGGGTTTGTGCGAAAATGAGGAATTTGGGGAATATCAGTGATGGGAAGAATTTGGTAAGGTACTTTAAGGATAGGGGAAGGTGTATGAACATCAGGAAACAAGTTTTTCCGATGATTTGACTGTCCAAGAGAAATTGCCTTCAAAACCCTAGGAGAGGGAAATGACCTTACCTAGGCGCAACTAAAGCATGAACAAGGTGTAAAATGACTCATTAGACTTAGACACTGAAATGATAATGAAAACCCTATGAATGATGATAGACTCAGCTGAATAGTGACATAGATTGGCATTTGGGCAACTTTGAAAAGAGTGAGAGCAAACCCTAGACCTAATGCCTAGTGACCAAATTTTGCTTGAAGACTCACTGAAATGACAAAATTTGACCTTGACACTTCACAATCACTTTGTAAGAGCATATTTGATCACTGGAGGAAGGCTGGAAAGACTGGCACTAACAAGTCCATTTCTTTTTAAAGAAACATTACATTGAGGACAGTTACAAAGACTTCTAACTGTCACAAAATGACTTCAACTACTTTCAGAACTACTCTTAACTCTACTCGTTCCTTATTAGGACTCAAAGAATAAAATTAGGAATTGAAATACTTTAATTTTAAATTACAAAATATAATATCTCTTCCAAAATAAACTATATTCTTCATCTTCATTCGATCACTCGAGATTCTTGTGCAAGATCACTTGAGGAAGCTCCATGTTCCACTCCTTTTGTTGGTTATATTAAATATCGGAAAAATTGACTATAGGGAAATGAGATGCCTCTAGAGAGAAAGTCTCACTTGGTGGAATAATGTAGGAAGACGATTTAACACAATCTTTTGCAGACAAGTTTTGAAAATTGACCATGAGGGTTTCTTCAGAAAAATAAGTGTACTAGTCAGATTGGGGAAAATCTAGGGCTTGATGAATGAAGAGACTTGAAAACCATTTTCTCCTAATGAATTCATCACATAACATCTTTGAGGGTATGGGGATGAAGTTAGCTTAGTGATAAATTTGGGAAAATGATACATATGGGGAACAATTGAAACAAACAAATGAGATTTAAAAACCCTATAAAACAACATTGACTCTAATTGAACGACCAAAATATTTTGACGAAGTTCCATTAAATTTATTGGTCATTTGGGGTCAAAAATTTTCCTTTCCATGTCCATCAAAGGGATATGAGTTGCCGAGCCTACCAGGGAAGTTTTATTTGACATTGTGAAAAACTAGATAAGGCTGTGTATGATTCAAATGAAAATGACATCCACCCATGTTATTCATCCACCCATGGAATTTACGTATGGTATAGTAAGTGGCATCCACCCATGGTATTATGACATCCACCGATGATATTCATTCACCTACAAAATTTACCCGTGGTATTGTAAATGAAAAATACTATAAGTAACAAGTCACATTTTCTAAAAGGACAGTTTGTCCACCACAATGTAGTTTTTATAGTTATTATCCGTTTTAATAAAAAACATTCTTTGTGGTTTTTCTTATTGTGCATTCTCCTCTTTTTCTTATGGCATTTCAATTTTTCAGATCTTGGGGACCTCTCCCCCAAAATGCATTTCAATCTTTTAGATCTTGGGGGCCTCCCCCCAAGATTTGGATTAGTGGTATCAGAGCAGGTTATGATTCCATGGGAGTGACAGTTTGATGCATATTTTAGTTTCAAATTTTGCATCAATATTCAAAAAACTTCAGGCATGTGCTACATCCTCCACAAAGCATTTTTTCGTGCCAAGTGGGAATAATTTTTATTTTTTTATTTTTTTGCAGGAATGTTTTTGGGCAGCGAGTTTGTAGATCAGAAATTTTTGGTGCATTTTTTTTATAAAAAAGTAACATATATTGATTCCTTACAAAAAAGTACCCAAATTAAAAAAAAAATCAGTCGAATCAGAGTCCGGATGAGGGAGATATCGCTGATTTAAAATTAGCTGTGTTGCAAAAATGTTTTTGATGACAATTCGTAGAAGGTGGATATCCTATATTTTTTTTGCAATTTTGGTGCAGAATTTTAGAAAAGTGATTGTAGATCTGAGCTCCTCTCATAAAATGGGTCGAATTGGAGTTCGGGATGTGAGAGATATTGTTGATTTAAAATCAACTATTTTTTAAGAACTTTTGTGATGATGGAAAAGTTGCAGTGCGAATCTGAGATTCTAGAGTGTCCAAATAAGGATTTCCAAAACATGGGAAGATGCAAAATGCTCCTTATGTTTCCAAAAATAGGTTATAATAAATATTCTGAGTTATATTGTCCGATTTATGTCCATTTTAACTATGGAGCAGGTTCCCTTTGGAGGCATGCCCTCCTACCCCGCTTTAGTAGGCACCTGCTTCACATTCATCAGTTTCATAATAGAAGCATTCAAATTAAGTTCTTTGGAGATGTGCCTTCCCATCCCAGGCTATGTGGGCACCTGCTGCTTCATCAACAACCAACATCACAGCTATGGGTCAACCGCACAAAATCCTTGTCATCAAAGTCCATTTGCTAGGCCGCACACTATTATTATCACAGTTGGTTACAAGTATTACAAGGTATCTCTATCCTCAGATCTTCATTTGTCATGGTTATGGGCCATCCACAAACCCACACTTCATCGAAGTCCATTTTCTAGGCCGCACATTATCAGTATCATAGTTGGTCACAAGTATTACAGGGTATCTCTATCCTCAGATCTTCATTTGTCATGGTTATGGGTCATCCACAAACCCACACTTTATCGAAGTCCATTTTCTAGGCCACACATTATCAATATCATAGTTGGTCACAAGTATTACAGGGTATCTCTATCCTCATATCTTCATTCATCATGGTTATGGGTCATCCACAAACCCACACTTCATCGAAGTCCATTTTCTAGGCCTCACACTGTTAGTATCACAATTGGTCACAAGCATTATAGGGTATCTCTATCCTCAGATCTTCATTCATCAGGGTTATGGGTTAACCACACAAAACCCTTCTCTTTAGTGGCTCTTCATATTCAACAAAGGCTTCGCAGGAGGGAAATTTATGTAATGGGGACCATTGCTTCTTAAGGAGGGAGGAACGATCCGAATGGAAAGTGACATCAACCCATGGTATTCATCCACCCATGGTATTGTAAGTGACATCCACCCATGGTATTCATTCACCCATGGTATTGTTCACCCATGGAATTTACCTGTAGTATTGTAACCAAAAAATACTATAAGTAACAAGTCGCATTTTGTAAAAGGATAGTTTGTCTGCCACAATTTAGTTTTTATAGTTATTCTTTGTTTTAATAAAAAAATTATTTTTGGTTTTTCTTATTAGGCATTCTCCTCTTTTTCTTCTGGCAATTCAATTTTTTAGATCATGGGGGCCTCTCCCCCAAAACCTATTTCAGTATTTTGGATCTTGGGGGGCTCCCCCAAGATCTGGATAAATACCTGAAGAATAATAGATGATGCTGGTAGGTGGACATTAGCGAACTCAGGCGCAATCAACAGTGATAATGAATCTTGTGAAGAAAACAAGGATTTATAGGATAAAAGAGGGAAAACAGAGTAAATAAATAAGGACAAATAATACGTAAGGATGATGTATGATTATGTGGGAATGACGTGGAGTGTTGAGGTGGAAGGTGAGATGGAAGGATGGATGAGGTGGCAGGGTGGAGGAGTGATGTAGACATGACATTGATAAGTTGACTTTCACATTTTCCTAGATGTCACGCTCGCCACAGACCGGAGTGAAAACCATTTACTGCACACAGGCACACTTGCAATGGTAAATGGTATCACCTTGCAGTGATGTCGAGGGTGATCATGACTGTTGATCTCTCGATGATAGTTTCCCTCCAAACCGCTTACGAGGGCACCCCCTAGCATAACAATCAATCATGTTGTGGTGTCAGGTTCCTTGTGTGTGTGGGTTTTGATGAGCCCCAGAAATGGGTAAATATATCTGCTCATTTTGCTTATTATTTCCATTTAATCCACCATTCTCCATAGTTTTGTTCATGTTTTTGAATATATTTATGTCAATTGAGTGAATGGGGATAGTCACTTTGCCACACAGTCTAATGAGTGTTTATTGCAGATTTTTGGACAAGGACTAGGCATTTATGAGTAGATTAGCAGGAAAAATTGAGGAAACAGGGTTGAGGACTTATAGGAGGAGTGTCTCCTGCATTAATGACCCCTTCCTTGAGTTCTCCACCAGCAGCTCGGAGTTCAAAGGTCACCACATCAATGATTCCTAGGGGCAACCGAGCAACTCAAGTGGGGCTACTGTTATCTCCAGTTTTAGGCAGCTGAGTTCCTTAAGTTTAGGGGGACTGTTGGGTGTCATCACTTGTATAAATAAGAAGGCTTTAGGCCTCATTAGGTTAGCCATTTCATATTCTATTTTCACACTTTTGTGCAGTCTTGTACTCAACTCATTTCTGAGCTCTTTTTGCAGAGAGTTTTGTGATGTAACTATTATCTTTTTGATCAATGAAGATGAATCCGGCTTCGAACCAGCACTGATCTTTTCTAGAGGGCTAAAGCTCTTGGGTTACGGCCCAACCCAATATACCCAACACCTCCTTTGTGTATTTATATGTTTTTTTCTTGCATTCATAAGCTGATTTCTGTTGTTTAGGTTAAATCTTGCTTTGGTAAAATAGGTTGCTTTTGATGGTTAAATTAGTTGTTCTTGCTTCAAGTTGCTTAAATAGTTTGCTGTGGTAATAGAGAAAGATCCAAAAAGGCTACCAACAAGTCTTGATCCCCTTTCTCCTCTGTCACGCGGAATGAGTCGATCTTGCGGAAAAGATAGACCTTCCTAGAATCTAATGAAGACCTAATGACAAACAAACCAACCAGACACTATCTTTCTCTAAATGCGCTTTATAAATAATGGCAAACAAATGTGTTTAAGGGCCTACCTCATGTCCAACGCAAGTTTGGAGATGCCTTCGCTCCTTTGATCCAAGTAAGTTCCTTCGTCGCAAACCTGCAAGCACAAACAAGGCAAACGATTAAATAACACCTAAATAACCAATATTATAAAACATATTTAACATGAAAGTCAAGGAGTCCATGAAACAAATAGCATAAGATACTTGTTGAGAAAAATGAGCTTGATTGTATTAATTCAAAAGAAAAGAACCTTACAACCTTTGCCTTGACGCTGTACAAGCTCCTTTCAGGGTCCAACAAGAAGTCCCCTCTACTTTGACAAGCTTCACTCACTCCCAAATGGGGCCAAAAAGGTATGTGATCTCTCCTCTTAAGCTCAAATAGGAAGTCTTGATTTCACTAGCATTTACCCTCAAAAGTTCAGCTTCTAACCTCCCTGGCCACTGACCCAATGCCTCAATTTATAGTGCAATGGAGAACAGTTACCAGCTCCTCCTTCAAAGGGATAGAGTCCCTCCTTCAAAGGGATATCTCCTCTCAACAAGGGATTAGTTCCTCCTTCTATGGGATGCATGAACCACTTGGAGCGAACAATCCACGTAACAAATCCTTCTAGAAAAGTCTAGAATTAACCCAAGATGAGTTTTTTAAGATAAATATTGCGCCTTTTGACTTTTACAGGGGTACACACCCTCCCCTTTACATACAGAGCGTATAAGTACGCAAATAACTTGAACAAAAGGTGCGGGCCCACAGGAAAAGTAAGAGAAAGTGCAGAACCAGAGTTACATTACTTTTTTGATGTCTTTCTCTCATTTCTCAAGCTTGTTTTGAAGAGCTGAGGTTTAAGACTTGCTTAGGAAGCTGGTATAGGTAATGATAGACCTACACCGACTGCAAATAATCAAGGTGACGACATTTTTGTGTAACAGATTGCCCCCTAAAGTGCGAAGTCTGTAGTATATGAGGATTTTCATTTATCATATAGGAAGAGTGAAGTGCTTTATCGTTTCGAGGATCATCTTGCAGAGAGCCCGGTTGGAACCTGTAAAAACATTCAATGCAAAATATATATATTAGATCATATCATCGCTGAGGTAGGCATTCCCATACTCAGATAAAAAACTGACTAAGAGACTGAAAACTTTAGGACTACTTGGAGGTCCTTATACTCAGCTTGAAGTAGTCCTAAAGGAACACTCATTGAAAACTATGTTCACAGCAAAGGTGGCTGTAAGGAAATATTTTATCACAACATTAATACATGTTTACTATAGGTAACTATGTGATGAAGGGAGCTAGTATAATCATGCCCTAAGGACTGTTTGATAAGCCACAACGTTACTGTAAAGGAAAGTGTTAAAGTCTGCTCCTTGGTGTAGATATAGGAATGATCTCGTAACACATCATAGTACAGACACATGTGGACACAGTATGGATGCAGCCATCTGTTTATGAATAGTCCATAATATAACGAATACAAGATTCCTTGCAACCTAGATGGTGGAAACTAGATCCAGGGTCTTCATTTCTACGTCCCGAAACAATACGATTCTATCCATGCGATTGAATGTGTTGAAGTCGAACATGGTAGAAACCGCTTGATTACCAGTCAATGATGTAAATTGTTAACAAGCGCGAGAGAAACCACCAATAATGACAATGGCTTTCAAAGTACTCAGCACAATCCATGAAATGTGATAAGATGTGTTGATGTCGAACATGTCATGGAATCCTTTGATCGAAAGTCAATGATGTAAATTGTCGTCAAAGGCGAGAAACCTACCATTGGGGCATGCAGATCTCAAGGTACCGACGATTCCTAGATCATCTTTCTAGATAATGAGCTGAAGTCGATAGAAAGCAATCCGTCACAGGCAAGCCCACAACATGAAATCATAGATCAAGTTGAAGAAATTTAGTTGCAAGGACTGACTCAGGGATGGTCAAGATGGATGACAGACATTTTGCAGATGAATGGATTATTTGCACTAAGCTCTTGAACACATAACGACACGACACATGGTTTGGTGATGATTGACCCAAAGTTAATACCCAGAAACCGGTTGAAGACTTTCAATATGGTTTGATCAACTGTTAGGTAAAGGATTTCCCAACCCAGGTGAATGAAAGTGTCGTGTTC
>APFE030679050.1:337898-354324 GCA_000404065.3 Pinus taeda
GAATCCTCCTTCAAAGGGATAGCTCCTCCCAACAAGGGATTAGTTCCTCCTATTATGGGATGCATGAACCACTTGGAGCGAACAATCCACGTAACAAATGCTTCTAGAAAACTCTAGAATCAACCCAAGATGAGTTTTTTAAGATAAAAATTGTGCCTTTTGACTTTCATAGGGGTACGCACCCTCCCCTTTACATACCGAGCGTATAAGTATGCAGAAATCCTAAACAAAAGGTGCAGGCCCGCAGGAAAAAGTGAGAGAAAGTGCGGAACCAGAGTTACATTGCTTTTTTGATGTCTTTCTCTCATTTCTAAAGCTTGTTTTGAAGAGTTGAGGTTTGAGACTTGCTTAGGAAGCTAGTATAGGTGGTGATAGGCCTACAACGATTGCAAATAATCAAGGTGACGATATTTTTGTGTAACATCCTCCCTTGGGACCATGAATTGAGGACAAGGCACTACGCTGCCACCAAAAACACGTTTTTTTGCCTTTCATGTAATCACTAGTGTGATGTTTTGAGTCAGAGAAGCTGATATTTGCTTGGATTCACATGCTTAGACCATTTCTTGTTCATTTAACATGGATTTCTCACATAGTTTCCTTTTCACAAAGTTCTATCTAGCACTTTTCTATTTTTAGGTCAGATTTTAGCTCAAATTAGACAAACTCTGTTTTTCAGTTCTTGATTCGGTCAGTTTTAAGAAGTAGGTGTGCAACTCACTTGAAAAACATTCCAGCTTGTCATCCCTCCATAGCACATTTCACCAAACTGTCCTAATTTCTGCGTTTTTGTGCAAAGTTGCTTTCTTCCCCTTTGAGCAAATCCAACCCTCTCCTTCATTCTTGATCTTCACTAACAGAGTCCTAGACCCTCCAACACCTTCATCCAACCTCCATTTCCTTTTTCACACCATTTTTTCCATCTTCAAATCTCCAAAAATCACTTTCGGCCTGCTCTTGTAGAACTTCCTGGAGATCCCCTACAGCCTCCCGCAGAAGTTCCTGCGAGTGATTTTTTCGAATTCTGATCACAATGGAAGTCTCCAGAAGGGTGCTAGGGACATCTTAGGACCTCCCCACACCTTCCTCATCATCTGCAAAATCCAACTCCATTTTCCTTTGCCACCAAACCTCTGCACAGTCACGATTAGTCAAATAAATCCACATAAAAATACTCAGAATTGCAAAAAGATGATTTCTTTCCATTTCTCTTCAAAAGTAGCTTGAATAAATGAAATTTACCTTTTTAGTAATCAATGGCACCCATTTCAGTAGTTTCTATCTCTTTTCTTGCACGATTAGGGTTTGCTAGGGTTTGAGTTCCATTTCAGTTTTCATTCTCTTTCTGCAAGTAGAATAACCCCTATAGAATTAGTCTTCTGCCATAACAGTAAAATCTTCTTCTGAGAAATCATAGAAGTTAGCTTGATCTCTTAGCAAACTTGTGCCAGTTGATCCAGTGATAGCCTGCAATAAGAGCTAGTACTTGTGCATACAACACCGTCACTTGCAAGTTTGTTACGAACTACCGGGTTGATAAAAGTAAGGAAGGGAGCGCTAGGATTTGCAACATTATTGTTGCAATACTGGAGCTCACCAGGTTTAATGCGACCGGAAACGTTGTGCTTGGGAAGTGCTCCCTCTTTAACTTTAACTCATCCTCTGTCAGAAAATGGCCCACCACCAAAAAATAACTTCAAATAATGGACATGCGCCACCTTGAATCAAAATTAGTTTTTTTAAAGAAAATTAGTTTTTCAGTGGTTTTTCTAGTCACAAGTGTCATAGAACATCGAGGACAGTGTTCCCCCAAGGGGGAGGGGTTTATAATAGCCCCGAGTTAAAAGTTAATGTAATAAAGGATAATAAAGGAAAAAATAAGACCAAGGTCATGTGACACATATTCCAAGTTGAATGTTGGGAAAAAACATCCTAGTGGGTGTCACTTCCAGTTTATTATGACTAAGGAAATTGGTGAAGGAATTGGAAAAGGAAAAGGGGCGTTGATTTGTATTTAATTATGAAAATAAAGGAAAATAGGAGAAAAGAGAGATGAATGGTCACATATTTTCATGAAATGAAAATTGAAGGAAAATAAAGGAAAATGAAGAAAATAGAGGCCTCAATGATAAAAAGGCTTATGAGGTTTGTTCACAACTTTTTGTTAGTTTGGTTTCGGAATTAGTTTCAGAGAGAGAAGAGCACCAAGAAGAGAAATCAAGCAAGCAAAGGAAGGAAAAGAAAAGACAAGGAAATCAAAAGGACAAGTAATGAAGGTTGGATCATACAACTTTAGCAGGAAGATTTGCAAGTAACATGTTACGTGTGTGATTTACAAGATAATTTGTGAATGCATGATACATGCATTTGTGTATTTGGTTCATTTGTTGTCATTGGAATGGGTTTCTTCTAGTTTGGCAGTGGTTTTAGATTTTCCTTGCCATTTTTGAATGGCCATGGTGTGATGGGATTATTTTATGGTTGAGGTTTGGGTTGTCTGAAGGTTTTGAAACTTGGTGAGATGGTCTCATCAAAATTCCTAAGGGATGGGGGTGGAGGTAGTTTAATCTCTGGGAAGCCCTTGAGAGGTGGGTGGAGATAGGAAATTTTCTTGAGGTAATGGTGAAGAAACTCTAAGGCATCCAATCTTGTTTTGGGCTTTGTGATCTCTTGACTAGTTTTGGCAAGGTTAGGGTAGCCTAAGGGTGGAGGTGGGTTAATCTCTGGGAAACCTGAGTTTTTTATACCTTGAGATGCCACATTCATTCTTGGAATATGGAACAGGGGTGATTGGATGAAAGAAATACTTGGTTCAGCCCAATCTATGGCTGAGTGGTACGCGGAAGTCTTTGACTTGATTGGGTTTTTCATAAGTTAATAAGAGTTATTTTCCTATTATTTTTATGGTGATTTGATGACTGTTCTGTCATGGTTATTAATCTGGTTATATGATATTTATAAGCATGGATTTGTAATGTACTCTAGCTATGACTTGTTTGGGATTTGATGGTTAATGAATGCATGGGGTAACAAATGTTATTACAGCTATTAATAGAGGGCATTAGACCTTCTTGGTGAATCTCAAATAAGTTTCAGATTCCTTTGATTAGATATACATTCATGACCTGTAGTTTACATGTTCATCATATGTTTAACAAAATTATTGTCATGGTTAGGCTTAGTTAGGTCAATTTCTTCTTCAATTTTTGTATGATTAGCATTGTATTTACTTATCATTCTGGAAAGGCTCATGAAGTTCTGAGTATTGGTCTGCATGCTTGCCTAAAATTGTGGCTCAGATCTTGGGACTACACCCTCTGAATTGAGGATTTTGGGCTATAATCGCACTCAAGCAGACTTGTACATGCAGTTGGAGAGTTATAACTGCCCCCTTGTAGGATTTTGCATGTGGTTGTGGGCCCATGTCACTAAACAGATATCACCTAGGGTGTTTCTTTGGCCCTTGAGTATCCTATAAGTCATGTAGGATGTCATTTTGTGGCTAGTAAGTTTCAGTTCTTGGACCCACTTCCATAACTGAAGCTTGGAGGTTAGGTCAAGTCATAGTAACTCTTTGCCTCATGCTTTCCCTAGTAGACTAGTGAAATTGGGTAAATACAGGGTGGGGCAGTTACACTCAATGCTTCAGGATGGCCAAGATTTCATTCTGGAGTTGTCAAGTGTCTTTGACTATGGTTCTGTAGGGTTTGTACAGGTCGCTACATGATTGGATCCTTTGCTATAGCAGTTGCACAGATCCTTCCAAAATCACAAACTTTATTCATGAAATACAATCAGAAGCTTAGACAATTTATGGTGAGCCTATTAACATGGACTGCAAACTTTTATGGTGGTGAAAACTTATGAAAAAGTGCTGGAAATGGAGTTTTTTTATGAACAAAAGTAAGTTTTGGATGGAAAAATGGTTAAATAATGTGAATGAAATATGATGGAGGTGTGGTGAATCAATTGAGTGAGATGGGTTTCCTGATTATGGAGGAATTTAGAGAGATGGATGGAGTGATGAATGAAATCAAAGAGGATAGATTGGGAGGTGGAAAAGTGGGATGTGGATACCCTACTTCCTTTAACTGTTGTTCTTTGATCGTGACTGAAACCTTGCAAAAAACACTTGTTAGTAGAACTAGTGTAAGGGATCATTTACCTCTATGTTGCTTTATCCTTCTCTTTTTTCATTTTTTTCACCTTTTTAGTGTTTTTTATGAGACCTACAAGCTCCATCTAAAGAGTTTTTCAATCTGCAGGCCTCCCCAAAGTGCCTCAAAGGAGCTTTCACCTAGGGATCTTTTTATTTATTTTCTTTTTTCTGTTCTTGGGTTTCCTCATGGAGGTTTTCAACCATAGAGTTGGCCTTAGGTGCCTCAAGGAAGTTTTCACCTAAGAATTTCATTTTTCTTATTTTTCTTTGTCTTCTTTTTCTGATCAGAGGCTAGATGAAATGAGGGTTGTGAGGCCCCCAATCAGATTCATCTCCTTACTTATTGAACTAAGGTTTGTGAGCCCTTTTTTTAAACTTTTTCAAGTCAAACAATGTTGATGAAAAACAAAAAAAGACAAGGAAATACAACTTCTAAGTAGAAACAACACATACTTGGACACCTCCCCAACAACAATGTCAAAAAGTGATGAGCCTCAGTATCACAACAAGAATTTTGAGACTCCCAAGGCTACCAACTTTAATTATCAATCCAAGGTCAATCCAAGGTTTACACAAAATTAAGAGGTGACAATGCTATATGCACAGTAGGTCATGTTTTACTCATGCCACCTTCAAGCAATGGAATAGATCAAGGCATACAAAGACCACTCTTTAAACTATCTTAGGGAAGGAAATTGCATGAAAATAAAGATAGTTCTAGTGTAACTGTAGGAATGCAATTATTATTCTACTTGCAGAAATGAAGATGCTACTCATTAAAATGTAAAGACTAACTCTAATCATAATAAAGACTATGCTAATTGAAAAAATGAAGAATACTATTCTACTTGCAAAATTTAAACCCCATGCTACTTGTAGAAATGTAAATCAATACTCTAATTGCAGAATGTGGGAAGTTTCTTTGAAAATAAAATTAATCTATTCAACAACAACACTTGCAAATGAAACCCTAAGAAAGCACAAGTTCAAGAATTAGGCCTTATTTACTTTGCATTGATGAATCACCCTTTCTATCAATATTTTCAAATAAACTTAGCTTTAGTGCTAGATCCCATGCACATTTCATAAGAAAACCATCATTACCATTCAAATTTGGAAATATGTCCTCTTACCCTAATTGCAGAATTGTATTTACAGTAAAGGAAAGGTAGGTCTAGAGTGGTATTTGGTCCTCCCCAATCATGGATTCAGATCCTGGGTGTCATTACAAGCCCAAGAGATAAATAAATCTTCTAGAGAAAATCTCGTCAAGTTTGGATAGTGTTACAGGATGCTACAAGGCTGCTACATGATTGCTACAAGATGCTACAAGATTGCGCTATTTTTCTATAGGATTCGATCCGTGAGCATCCCAAGGGTGGAAAAAGTGATCTAAAGGTGGGGAAGGGTAGATGAGGGTGTATGAAGGATATATGAGGTCTCTTCCAAGCTTAGAACCCCTCAGAGGCCCATATTTCACAAAAGAAAATGGTCATTGTGTCCTTCACTGATCCAAATTTGTGGTTTCGGTGGCATATTGTTTAGGGCACTATGAGATGACAAGGAAGAGGTTGATGATAAGAGAGATTTATGATGAGTGTTCCAACCCTTAAATTCATTGGTAGTACTTTCAAACCAACAATCAATCCCTTTTCTGTACTTAAAAATAATGATAAACTAATGATCAAATTGCGACAAAATAAGTTAGACAGGAAAGGATGAGTTGAATTTTATGAAACCAGATAGGAAAAGATGATTTGAATTTTATTTCATTAAGAGCAATATATCTTGTAACATGAATCTAACCTACATACATGAACTCTTGAATAAGAATGTGATTTTAACTCCTACATATGCATAAATAGAGTGTGTAAGAGAGAAATGATCTAAAGCCTAGTAATCTGTAAAGGAAAATAACCACATATTTTTGGGTTGTCGTTGTAGACTCTTCAACCACACTTCCCACAAGAGAGGTGGTAATCAATCCTGCAACAACAACTTTTTTGCAAGTAAACTTATACTAAGAAAGAAGGAAATGTTGCTACCAATGCATAAATAAAATACACAAAGAGAGACAAGAGCCTTTGGGTTAGGCCCTAACCCAAGGGGACTCAACCCTCTGAAACAAACTCAGATGTGGGACAACAATAAAATTTTCATTAACATAAAATGAAGTTCAAATACATCATGCAAAGGAAAAATGTCAGTCTCAATCTCTTGACTTTTAATAACTCTCCATTTTTCGAAAAAATCGAATTCTAGTGAGCCCTTAGGCTTGTTTATTTATACAAATATGACTGAGGGGTAGCCTCCTTGGAAAGAACACTACTTGCCCCCAAAATATCGAAAAAAGTGGATCTATCTCCCTTTGAACCTCACCATTAGTTGAATTCATTGGTTGCAAGTAGACCTCAAGTGGTTGATGAGTGATTTTATGGATCAAGTCGAGTTGAAGGAGAGTAAATGCAGGGGACAAGCCTCCTGCACCTCCTCTAGATTCCTCCAACATACCTTTGCATAGTAAATGCACTCAAAAATGCTATTTTTCCTACACATTAACTACATTAGGCTACAAAGTATGAAAAACATCCTTTAGTCTTCCTATTAAGCACATTATAACCAAAAATATGTTAATTAATGTGAGAAAAGAAGAACTTATAGGCTTGGGGATAGTAAAATGGGTCTTATAATATACCTATTGATGGGGCCCATTAATAATTAATGTAGGGGTCTCACAATTTTTAAAATTTTATAATAAAAAGTTTCATATGTAAAGAATGTAGAAAAAGAAAAATAAATTTCAACTTTACACCTCGAAGTCATGCTTATACATATTCATGACAACAATTTTTAAAAATTTCACATAGAAAGTTTGTATATTCATCAATATAGTTTTTAATGAAATTTATGTATGTGAGTAAAATTTTGCATCTAAACACTACAACATGAGTAGTAGTTTTCCAAGTAATTATGTACATTATTAGATACACATCAATTGTGTTTCAACTTTTAAAAATAACCCACCCCCCCCACCCACAAAAAAAGTGGTTTGGTGCATATATATCATGTGATCAACATCCACCAATTAGAATTTAGTGGTGAATTAGGAGGTAATTTTAAGGCCCTAGCCTTGAATTGATTTGGGAAACTCAACCATGTGATTACCTCTATAGCCATTAATTGACATGAACATACTTGACATAAGTTTGATTTTTGTAAGAGTTATTTTTGAAGCACCTTGGACCATTAGCAATTGCACCACGTACATGACAAATTCCCTTGCTCATAGACTAGGTACATCCCAAACCTTGGCGACTCATATTAGTTTCCTAGAACAATAGACGCTTAGAAGGGTACTTGGTGAGGAATGATAAATAGGGTTAGAATAAGACCCTAAGAGTTGGGTTTTCCACACTTGAGTGTTACGATAGATAATATAAGTTCCTTGATTCATAAGAACTAGTGGAGCATAATTATGGGATACACTCATTGGGTACACATCCACTAAGCACAAATTTATCATGAACACATTCATTGGACACACATACTAGATGAACCCTTTCCAAGTGAACCTTAGTGTGTTTGGCACACTCAGACACATGGCACTTTGGGAGTGGCACCATCGAACATAAGACAATTTTTGAATAAGTTATGAAAGGGGGTAGAGGCATGAATGTGATCTGGACTTGTACATGAACACAACAAAATATAGATATAACTATACACATAGAGATGCAACAAAAAAAAACTTCATTTCATTAATATCAAAGAACATAAATATGCTTACACACAGAATGGAAATAAACTATCTCAAACAATGATAGCTTATATCTGAGAATCAATGTGGCAACTAAATGCCTTTGAACTATGTTACAGTGAGACTCGAAAGCCTATTTATTATTGAGAAACAATGGAAAACCTTAAACATCCAAAAACCTAACCCTAGGAGATGAAGTGTCAAAATTATGGTCCCCGTTGGGGTAAATTGATACATCAACTTCCCGAGGCCATAAATTTTGCATACAATCTATGTTTAACGTGCATGATACCATGTTAGAAGGATATATATGAGGACTACAACTTTCAATTGTAAACATATAAGATTCACACTTTCCCGTTTTTCAAAAAAACATCGTTTAGGGCCTCAAAACAGGTTCGAAAGTTTAGGACCTAAAAAATTGCCAGAAATAATATATTGAGCTACAATTAAGGAAACTTAAAAACTGAAAGAAACAATGTTGGGTTTCCAAGTGGAATAGGTGTATGGCCACCAATATCCACCTAGATCAGTTCTTCCCTCTTAGGAATAAATGGTCCCATTGCGTTGAGTGCCTCCATGAGATGGGGAAACTTCTACTGAACTTGGTCCTTGGTAAGCCACTTGCCTTGGTGTAGGAATTGGCCTGCTTTGGCAACTCAATATAGCTTGATCATTTGCTAGCAATTTTTATTGGTATGTGTATCAATAATGCTATCAGTCATGGCTTGCTCGATACATCTGGGGTTGAGATCTATTGGTGTCAACTGCTCAACAATTTTTGATGTTTCTAGCAAAGGAGGAAAGTGTGGTCGCAGTTGGTCCACATTGAATATTGGGTGCAAGCCAATGAAAAATGGAATTCTAAGCTTGAAATAACTATCTCCTATGGCCTTAGTGATGGTGTAAGGTCCATATCGGAGAGGGTGAAGCTTGTAGTGGGCCCTAGCAAGGCACTCCTTCTGCAAATGTAAGCAAAACATTTTGTCCACTAGAACTTGTGTGGAACCCGACGCTGATCATGTCGTTGTTTGTACTTGGAATTTGCTTTGTCAAATATGTCATGGACTTGATAGAGGATGCGATAAATGCGCTCAATGAAGCTATTAGCCTTGTCACCGTTAGACTGAACATGAGATGAATATGCTTGAGTAGCTGCAAATGACATGGCCACATCAATGGGACATAGTGGATGGAATCCCAACCCCACTTGAAAGGGGCTATGTACAATTGAGCTATGGAGAGCTCCATCGTAGATGTGATGGACATAGGGGATGCTTTCATCCCATGTGCATGGATTTGAGTTGTACATCTACATAATGTGCACGATCATCCTGTTGACAGCCTCTGCTTGACCATCAGTGTGGTGAAGTAAAATTATAAGTGCGAACACAAACAAATTCCTCTAGCCTGATAATGGGTGTAGCCACAACAGATACATCCTATGGATATTTCCTTAGGTTAGAACCAATCAAGAGGGCCTACCTCTTGGTACGCTTATCCTGTTTGATGATGTCCTTGCTTGCTCGCTCCAACTATCTCTCGCTTCCTTCTTCAAGCACCTGAAACAAGTCAACAACAGCAAACAACAAATGCGATAATAGACAAATTGTAATTCAACCTACTTAACAAGAAACATTAAGCCATGAATATGTAAGATGACAAATCATGTAGGAAATCAATTGATAGTTGCATATATATTGATATCAAGAAGAGACTACAACCATTGTCTTGATGTTTCCGTTCTCCTCTGACAAGACCAGGTTCCCACACACTTCTGCTAGCATTTCATGATGGCCTCAATCCACAATAGTTTTAGGGCTATTCCCTTTAGGCTTCACTCCAAACCAAATCAAACTTCTCCCTCACACAACTAGATAGGTACAACTTAGAATAGCTTGTTGTTTAATCCAAACAAAAATAGCACTAGCCCACCGACATTACCACTAGCTTGTGCTTGGGAAGAAGGGAGGTTTATATAGGATGAATGGATGGTAGATGGATCTTCTTCTCATGGGAGAAGATCTTATCCCTCGAGGTAGTTCCATCATTATAGGGGAAAGGAGCCCAAACTGACATCCTCGACCCCATCTGGCCAAACCATTTACCAGACTTTGTATACGAAGCTTCTAGAGTTGGAAGACTCAGCTCCTAATTAAAAAAACTTTCCATAATAGGACCTATGCAACTGGAACACAGCTCAGTCGCTTTGGTTGGTGGTAGGGATAGTGCTAATCTATGCACATCGGTGTAGGGGAGACAAAGGTCATTAGTGTCGGTCTTGTAAACTGGGAAAAACATAAGTTTCAGAGGAAGTGCTGCAAAAGGGAATTGATCTGCTCATGAAGAGGGACATAATGGGAGTTTCTTCATGAAGGCAAAGCATGTGGGGTTCATTGTAGAGGTCCTCCAGGATCAAGGAATGGGGAATACATAGACTAAGACAAAATCCTATGTAACAGATGCCCCCTAAAGCGTGAAGTTCGAGCTAGAGTGAGGGATGAAATGATTTATGAATCAGTGCAGGGAACTGTAGTCTGCTGTCGGAAAACCTGCAAGCAAGTATATATACATATACATAACTGAGAACTCTGTCAAATGATACATGAATCATGGCATGGACACAACAATCCAAAGAATGATCATGTAAACAGATCTAGGTATGGGCACATCCATCCATCAAAGAGGATCATAGTGAAACCAAGGTATGGTCGCAACCATCCAAAAATGAAAAGGATCAAATATGATAACTCATGGTTTGGTCGCAGCCAACCATTTGAAAGAGACATGCATATCAACATATAACCATGTCACACCACTTCACAACATGGACCTTTGTGATCTAAGTCCAGGGTATTGCGCTCCAACACGACCTGATCAAAGTTCAAATTCTAAGATGTGAATAGATGTGTTTAAGTCAAACATGCTAAGAAGTCACTTGATTACCAGTCAATAATGTAATTTGTTAACAAGTGTGAGAGAAATCACCAATAATGACAATGGACCTCAAGGTACTATCAGCAAAATCCATGGAATGTGAATAGAGGAACTGAATTCGAACACCCGTGAAATCACTTGATCAAAAGCCAATGATGTGTACTTGTCACCGAGTGCGAAGAACTTGCCATTAGGGAATGCAAGCTCTAAGGTACCAGAAATGAGTCTCTCGGTTAACTTCCTGGATAATGAGCTGAAGTCAATGGAAAGTGACCGAGTCAAAGGAGGGCCATAATGTTTCCCACATAATTGACATGAGACGAAAGGATGCAAAATTATTTTGGATGATACAGAGAAACAGAGGTAAGTGTAACTGCAGAAGGACAACTGTTGAACATATCAATCACACAACTAGAAGTTTGAGAACTTTTGGATCCATGGGATCAGTGGTCATGATGATGTGGCAGAGATCAAATGGAAGGCAAAAATGAATGGCCCAAATCTAGTAAGGTCAATGATACAAAGGAGGATATCCAAACTTGAAATGAAACAAGAATGTCATGTTCAAGAGTGAGCTACCGACACAACTGATAGCTTTCCAAATTTTCCCCCACCACTTCTGGCAGGTACCCCAATTATTTTTTAATTGCAAGCTTGAAGGGGATAGCATATGCTTGCACTGTAGGTTCATCCTTCAGACGAATCTGACCTAGTAAGTTTAACGAGCCCAAGGAAGGAGAAGATCATGTTTGTCATGAGGATGAATCCATGTCATTTAATATTTTAACTAGTCCAACAAAGGTGTAACTCGATATCTTTTTCATATTTGGAGAGTTTGAAAAAGACACATAAAAGAAAACTCCACATAGTCCCTTTTCATACATTTGTGTCTCTCAAGCCTGAAAAGGTGGAAAATGATACTTGAGAGAACTGCTTGACCATTTCAGTCAAGGAGTACCTTTTTTGTAAATAATGCCTCCCAGCCCAAAAAAGGGGTAAAGTTATACTAGGCACACAAAGTTTCACATCCATTAACGATTTCTAAATGAAAAGGGCTTGACCATCTTTTCACTTTTAAAGGGTTAGGAAAGAGCTTTAAAGTGGACCCTCCATTTTATTCTCTTTTACGACTCAAAAGGGAAAAATACTCGACAATATTTTCATCTTTTACGAGTGAGAAAAGAGCTTAAAGGTGACACATCCTGGAGGAACGAGTGGTATAAAGGGTAGCAACTAGTTCTAGAAATGGTGGAACTCCTCAAATCATGTAATGGTTAAGAGGCTGGCTAATAAAACCACTCATCGCTGTGGTCCCTTAGGAAAGGAAAAACAACCAAGTGAAAGCATATGATCGGCCAAAGAGATGGTGGCGATGGAATGAAACAACCAAGGCTCATCTAGCAGAAATTAGCTGATAAAAATAGACAATCATGATATGTAAATTGGCCATGGGTTCATTTTTACATAATCTTGAACCATGGAGAACTCTGCTTGGATTCAGTTTCATGTTTACACAAGCTTGAAATGAAAAACTATGCTTGCTGTAAGTTTTCATGCCCCCAGCATAATGACTCAATCGAGGTACATGCCCCCCAAGCTTCATTTCACTCAAATAGGTCAATGGAATGAAGGTTCATTTACGAGATCAAGTGAAAGACTTGACTGAGATTTTACGAGATCTAATCAAAGACTTGAATTTGAACATTGCTCCAAGGGACCTATTTCATTTTTTAATGAGGTTGACACAGTAAAAGAACTATCCTCATATGTTATTCCATTTTTTAATGAGGCTGACACAGGAACAAACTATCCTCAAACATTTGTTTCATTATTTAATGAGCTAGATACAGGAAGAAACTATCCTCAGACTCCTTGATTCATTTTTTAAAGAGGTTGACACAAGACTAGGAACCATCCTCATCCCTTGTTTCATTTTTTAACGAGCTTAACACAAGACTAGGAACTATCCTCATGACCCTTTTCATGAACCATATGTGAACATGGCTCCCAAGAGGTCTTCATTAGATGGAAGAACTGTGTTCCAGGAGGACTATATGTCATTCGGTACCAAAGACAGATCAGGTTCCAATGCCCCCAGTACATAATGTATGATACCATTTGTGTGATCATCAACAGATGTGGAGACGGAATGGGAAGGCACATAATTGACCTATGGCAGGGAAGGTACTTCTTGCAAAAAAGAGCTGATAGGTGATGATGGTTGCAAAGGAGGTGCTTGGTGACCAATGAATGACAATTGATCAATAGTCATAATTCTCCCTTCATGTGGAAAACAAACCACATGGAAAAGCGAAGAAGCAAGAGCTCCCATGACACAAACATAGTCACATCCAAGGAGAAGATTGAAATCTAAAGGACCTTGGACTATCATCACATCTATATAGATAGTCTTCCCTTCCAAAGTAATAAGGAACTTTGGAAGGAACCCCAAGGGTTGACTGGTTCCACTGTTGAAAGACAACATATTCTGAGTGACAAGCACAAGCTGTGGGGAGCCTAAATCTTGCCAAGTAGTAGAATACATGATGCTAACATACGCATCTTCATCTAATATAGTGCCATGTACTACCATATTATAGGCTTGTACTAAAATCTGGAAAGGCACATAAGATGGAAGGTGGAAAGGAGTCAATGTGATCCAACCGAAAGAGACGACAAAACTACTTGGTGGGGGTATCATATGATTGCCCCCATGCTCTACAGGAATAGGAGAAGGACTCTCTTGAACAATTGGGACATGAGGGTCACTCTTTGATTCGTGGGAATCTAAGGAGATGAGACAAACATGAGCAGTATGATCACTACTCTCTTCGGGAACAGAGTGAACAACTGGTAGAGGAACCAAGTCGACACTCTTTTCGACCAATGGTTGGTTGGGAACAGACACAAGAGAGTCTCGCTCAGGAAGAGTAGGTTGGGCAAAAGATGAATCCAAGTCAATCACTTTACCAACCGGGAGAGGGTCAGAAGAAAGCCTTTGATAACCAACATGAATTTGGGGTTGATGAGCTGTAAGGTTTTCCAAAACTTTGGATGCTTTATCCATAAGGGGACAAAGGTGAAGAATATGTTCTCCTTCACAAAACCTACAGGGTAATATAATCTTCCCTTTCTTCTTATTATCGCTAGCCAAGGACATAACATTGACATGATCTCTAGAGGTCGACGAGGATGGTCGGTTCAGGTTTTGAGACCATACCTCTAAGACTCTAGGAATGCCAGGACAATCTTGAAGGAGATGGTCACCCTTACAAAACCTACAAGGGAATTTTACCTTCCATGAAGGATCAGAAGCTTTGTTGACGAGAGGTGAATTTGGAGTAATAGCTACACAACAGGCCTCTATCTTATCTAAATTATTCTTCTTCTTCATCTTCTTCTTCTTCTTAGCCTCCTGGTTATTGGATTTCAAACTTTTACCAGGCGAAGTAGAATAGGAAGAGGAAGAAATAGGGGAAGAAGGTGAGAGGTCAAATTTAGAATCAACGTGATGTGATTCAAATGAAGGATATGTCGGGGTAGGAGTTGGGACACTCGAGATCACCGAGGTTGAAAAAAACCAGACAGGTAGACCAATGGTTAACCCAGGAAGGGACAGTGTTGCCATATAAGGAGCACCAACATTTACAAAAGAAGGAAGAGGACTAGGATTCCCATTCGAGGGGAACCCTTAACTGGTGAACTATGGAAATGTTGCCATTGGAATCGACCCTAAATAATTACTAAGGAAGATAACTTTTACCAAGAATATTTTTGTGGGAATTAATTTTAGAACACTGAAACAAAACTTTACCTTTTTAAGAGTTGAAAAAAGGACGAAATATGACTCTAGTCGCTTTTGGTGTTAACGAGCTCGAAAGGACAAGTGCTCAATGATGTTTCCAAATTTAAAGAGTCAGTAAAGATAAAAAATGACTAAACAAGGTACTCTAGGTAAGAAGGAATACCAGGTAACCATGAACTATAGAATACCTCCTGGCGAACCAAGAAGTACGGGCACGAAATCTCATTGAATGCTGTGTTCGGTGTATCACATTTACAAGGTGGTAGACTTGGCTTCCAATGGATAAAGGATTGTTAACCTAGTAACCTAGTGGGGTCTCCCTTTATATACATGATGGTGAGGAGCACAAGTTTGTACTAGCACTATCTAATGCCGAAGCGAACAACAACTACTAGGTTTAAAGACGCCGAAACCCGTCTCTAGCCTAGACCACTAAATGTGAGCATTAAGTTTCAATGCTTCCTTAGGTTAATTCGATAAATTTTAACGGTTGATCTTGAATTAGGTTTCAATTACAAGGCCCTACCACTATCATCTGACAAAAATCCTACATGCAAATATATGAGAAAAGAGATCTTTGTTCAATGAAATTTAACGCTAATTGAGAGATAGGGAACACAAAATCAAAGCAAAAATCAAAGATGAAATCTTTCTCTAATAAATCTCCTAAATGAACTTAATCTTCCCGTAACAACAAAAGAAGTTTCATTGCATTTCCAGTTCTTATGATGATGCAATTCTAGCTTCTCAATGACGCTACTAATGCAATATTTTCACTTAAGTAAACTAGAATGATGTTCTTCTTTTCATAAAATGAAAAATGAATATTTCACATAAAGCACTTTAATGAAAATTTTCACAATTCTGAAAAAAAAAAGCATCAATCAAAACCAAAGCATGATAAATGAAACTAAAAGCCACTTCTTCCTTGAATCGACCAAACTAAACACATAAATGCTTTAGTCGACAAACCAAGCAATGTCATCTATGCTTGCAAAGAGAAAAGAGACACTTGAAATAAGAGAACAAATGAGATTCTTTCACTCATTCAGTTGAAAAAAAAGCATCCTAGTCACTTTTGGGAGGAAGAACAGAGTTCGAGGGTCAAGACACACTAGCACTAGAATGGGAGGAATTATGATTTTTTTTAACTCAGTGACTGGAGTGACTTTTGGGCCAAAATTAGCGCCAATCGGCACAACCAACATGACTTTCAGGCTAAAACTAGTGCTGATAGGCTTTATCGGCGCGACTATTTGGCCAAAAATAGCGTTGATCGAGGGATTCAAATAAAAAATAAAAAAGAACATCACACAGGGCTAGACTTAACACATCAGAGGGTGGGCTAAACCAAGCAAGCACACAAAGCAAGCTAACTAAAGCCTTCTAGTAAGGGAGAAGATGATCTAAAAATCTTATAGGGTCGAAATCATGAGAGAAAAACACACTGGCCACGATTTGGGACAAACCCTAATATTCGCTTAAAGGCATCGGTGCGACTGCCTAACTGACAACAAGCGCCAGAGGTTGGTTGGCATGATTGTTCCTCAACATATCATGTTGATCAGTGCGACTGCCAACAGATTAAGTGTTAAACACACATGGGAAACATAAAATAGGAAAGATAAATCATGTGAGTTCATTTTTTTATTAACAGGAGATATACATTTATAGTACATTGTTGTGACCGTTGGGATTCACATCCCAAGGTCTCTTGGACTACTTAGTCTATTCAG
Organism: Pinus taeda; assembly: GCA_000404065.3. Classification (NCBI taxonomy): domain Eukaryota; kingdom Viridiplantae; phylum Streptophyta; class Pinopsida; order Pinales; family Pinaceae; genus Pinus; species Pinus taeda. Next base: position 354,293 of record APFE030679050.1, read on the forward strand.
CTTCCACACTAACCCATTTAGGATTAGGTGTC
>APFE030679050.1:407388-433038 GCA_000404065.3 Pinus taeda
TCTCTCGAAAGGCCGGAGAGTGGCTAGTCGCTGTGGACCCACATCTGCATTTTAAAATTATTACTATCAGTTTTTGAGACGATATAAAAATAATAAAAAAATTAACATTAGGAAAGTGTTGAAAATGATTACCTGAGTCATCCCACTGCTCTCCTGGAGGAAGAGCCATGTCTGGGTCTCCACGAAAGTCAATCCCAGCATAGAAAGTCCTGGATAGAGAAAACCTGATGCTCCAACCATTGGAAAAACTCAGGTTTGAACCGGATGACCTCGGTCCCCTTGTCAGGATGACGGGCCATGACTGCGACCCATCGCATCAGTCTGGGCTCTCAAGGATGCCCAACTACAACTGTTAGGTGCTGCGGGATGAGCATAGGAATCCTCTCTAGGCCAAAGATGATGACTATAACACCATAACAAAAAGTCTTTAGCCATTCGTTCTTGGCCCTGGTCAATTGGCCCTTCACATTGGCCAACACAGTATCGCACCAGTTGAAAACAGTGCCCTGAAAGCAATCGACTACCATACGCATCTGGGATCCGGTGGCAATGTGTAAAGCGGCAGCCCTGCAAAGTTGAGTAACAGTGAATGCAATTACCTTCAGTTCAGGAAGGGATATGTACTTTATGTCTATCCCGTTGTCTCTAGACTGCCTATTGTAGTACTCTAATCAGAGACTATCGACGTACTGGCCACCTGCACTAGCTCCGAACAGGGTCAAGTCAACGCCTCTCTTAGGCAAACTGGTCAAAAAGTATATGTCCACCGGCTCAATCTCGAGCTGGTGGCCACCAATGAAGAAACACTGATCCTGGACGTTCCACCTATCAACCATCCACTACAAGAAATCCACCTGAGCCCTCATGCCAGGAATGGCCCAGTATTTGTACAGTCCGCACGCCCTTAAAGCACCAAGCGAAAGTTGATGATTCCATGTGGCTGCATCCACATCCTCGTGTTCTCGTTCGTGCCATTCTAGCATGGTGTACTCCCTACATCAAACCACAAGATCAATTAGAATGTTAGAAATGTTTTTCTTTGGTCAAATTTTGAGAATTTTTGGGTTAAAAACCCTCATGGCGGGGTCCGCACCCTTCCTGTTGGACACAGTGCGTGGGGCTACACTTTGTCCACATGGAAGGTGCAGACCCCGAGCTTTTTCCCAATGGAGAAAAAGTCAGGGTCCGCAGGTTCGCAGTGGTGAGCCTGCGTACCCCGAGCGCGGGTTTTTTGCCCAAAAACCCTCCTAAAAAACCAAATAAATGACCAAATTGAAAAACTAAATGGTTGAAAAACAAGAGGAGGATGATGTGGATTACCTGGTGAAGACAACGTCTGATTCCGACGGTTTGATTTTCTGCAATCCTCTCGGGAAGTTTTCAGAGAAAAAGCACTATTTCCTCACCCAAATCACAAATGATAAAAATGAATGGGAAAACCCCCTTTTTATAAGTTTTTTGAGTAAATAAATTTCGAATTTGTTTATGTTTCACTTTAAAAAGGTATTATTGCGTCATTTTTATCTCTTTCAAGCAGGTATGAATAATGTTTGTGTTTTTGTGCAAGATAACAGGATTACTCAGGTGAAATCTATCATTTTCAACCAGAGTCACCTTTTAAGCCCTTTTCTGACTCCTAAAACATGAAAAGATTGCCGAGTTTCTCTTTTAAACTCGTTAAAACGGAATTTAAAGACGGTCGATTTACAGCTCTTTTTCGACTGTAAAACCATAGAAAGATTGCTGTATTTTTGTCGTTTCAAATTCGATATTGGTTATAAAAAAACGTGTCCTTGGTCTCTTTTTTACTTTTTCAGATTAAAGACACTAATAACGAAAAGTACTCCTTGGTCGTAAAAGATCAAGCGGTTCTCTCAAATATTATTTTATACTTTTTCGGGCTTGGGAGACACAAATTTACGAAAAAGTCAAACCCTGGAGTCTTCTTAAGTTTTTTTAGACTCTCTAAAAATGAAAAAACGTCGAGTTTCTCCTATACTGGACTCGTTAAATTTCGACAGTAAAGGACCTTTTCTATTACAAACAGGAACGGACCACTCCTTCTTAGGGTCCGAATTTAAACTAAGTTGGACTCACCCGAAGGGTGAGCTTATAATTAAGCATATGTTATCCTCCTCAAGCTTGTAAAAAATAAATAGGTACTTGCTAGAAATGGTGGGGGAAAAGAGAGAAAAGTAAGTATGTTTATCACACTTTACAACCACTCTTGAACACGACACTTTCATTCACCTGGGTTGGGAAATTCTTTACCTAACAGTTGATCAAACCATATTGAAAGTCTTCAGCCGGTTTCTGGGTATTAACTTTGGGTCACTTGTCACCAAACCATCTGTCGTGTCGTTATGTGTTCAAGAGGTCAGTGCAAATAAGCCATTCATCTGCAAAATGTCTGTCATCCATCTTGACCATCCCTGAGTCAGTCCTTGCAGCTAAATTTCTTCAGCTTGATCTATGATTTCATGTTGTGGGCTTGCCCACGACGGATCGCTTTCTATCGACTTCAACTCATTATCTAGAAAGATGATCTAGGAATCGTCAGTACCTTGAGATCTGCATGCCTCAATGGCAGGTTTCTCGCCTTTGACGACAGTTTACATCATTGACTTTTGATCAAGGGATCCCATGACATGTTCGACTTCAACGCATCTTATCACATCTCATGGATTGTACTGAGTACTTTGAGAGCCATTGCCATTACTGGTGGTTTCTCTCACGCTTGTTAACAGTTTACATCATTGACTGGTAATCAAGCGGTTTCTACCATGTTCGATTTCGACACATTCATTTGCATGGATAGAATCGTACTATTTCGGGACGTAGAAATGAAGACCCTGGATCTAGTTCCACCATCCAGGCTGCGAGGAATTTTGTATTCATTATACTATGGACTATTCATAAACAGATGGCTGCGTCCATACTGTGTCCACATGTGTCTGTACTTATGATGTGTTACGAGATCATTCCTATATCAGAGCAGTATTTAGTATTCTAGTCAGTTTTCAGTCTTTTAGTCATTTTTTATCTGAGTATGGGAATGCCTACCTCAGCGATGATATGATCTCATATATATATTTTGCATTTAATGTTTTTACAGGTTCCAACCGGGCTCTCCACAAGATGATCATCGAAATGATAAAGTACTTCACTCTTCCTATATGATAAATGAAATCCTCATCTACTATAGACTTTGCACTTTAGGGGGCAATTTGTTACACAAAAATATCGTCACCTTGATTATTTGCAGTCAGGTATGGGTCTATCACCACCTATGCCAACCTCCTAAGCAAGTCTCAGACCTCAGCTCTTCCAAACAAGCTTTGGAAATGAGAGAAAGACATCAAAAAAGCAATGTAACTCTAGTTCGGAACTTTCTCTCACTTTTGCCTGTGGGCCCACACCTTTTGTTCAAAGTATCTGTGTACTTATACGCTTTTTATGTAAAGGGGAGGGTGCATACCCCTGTGAAATTCAAAAGGCGCAAATTTTATCTTTAAAAACTCACTTTGGGTTAATTCTAGAAATTTCTAGAAGAATTTTTGACGTGGATTGTTCGCTCCAAAGTGGTTCATGCATTCCATAAGAGAAGGAGCTAATCCCTTGTTAGGAGGAGTTATCCCTTTGAAGGAGGATTCTATCCCTTTGAAGGAGGACCTAGTAACTGCCCTCCATTGCACTATAAATTGAGGCATTGGGTCAGTGGCCAGGGAGGTTAGAAGCTAAACTTTGAGGGTAAATGCTAGTGAAATCAAGACTTCCTATTTGAGCTTAAGAGGAGAGATCACATACCTTTTTGGCCCCATTAGGGAGTGAGTGAAGCTTGTCAAAGTAGAGGAGACTTCTTATTGGACCCTGGAGGAGCTTGTACAGCGTCAAGGCAAAGGTTGTAAGGTTCTTTCTTTTTGAATTAATACAATCAGGCTCATTTTTCTCAACAAGTATCTTATGCTATTTGTTTCATGGACTCCTTGACTTTCATGTTAAATATGTTTTATAATACTGGTTATTCAGGTGCTATTTAATCGTTTGCCTTGTTTGTGTTTGCAGGTTTGTGACAAAGGAACTTACTTGGATCAAAGGAGCGAAGGCATCCCCAAACTTGCGTTGGACATGAGGTAGGCCTTAAACACATTTGTTTGCCATTATATATAAAGCACATTTAGAGAAAGATAGTGTCTGGTTAGTTTTCTTGTCATTAGGTCTTCATTAGATTCTAGGAAGGTCTATCTGGTCCGCAAGATCGACTCATTCCACGTGACAGTATCTTTGGCTGTTGTGGCCTCCTCCTATTGTTGTTGTTCTCCCAAGAAGTGAGGCCTGTCTTCCTTCCTCTGTCCCTGCAACTATAGCTGCTGTCTAAGTAGCTCATTTTCTTCCTGTAGCTTGGCCTGCTAGTAGCTCTCCATATGTCGTACCCTTGCCAATTCTTTTTGGGCATCCTTGAGCTTTTCCTCCAGAGGACCTATATCTGCCACACCCTTGAATTTAGTGATCTTCATCCAAGTGTGGGTCCTCACTCTTTCTTTCTCTAGTGCGAGGAAAAGTGGCACTGTGAATTTTTTGGGAATGATCTTCCTGACCTCTAAGAAGTTATAGTAAGAGCCTAGGCTGGGCTGGGGGCTTGGCTCCACAATGGTATCAACCTTCCCCTCCTCCAGTGATGACTTGGCTGCTTTTTCCTCCATATTTTTGGTCTCCTTCAGCCTAGCCAATGTTTCCTATAGAACAGCCTTAGCATCCTATAGAGAGGCCTTTGAGTTCAACTTTTCCATACTTTCTTTCCATGTGGATGTCTTCGGGCTTCCCCACTCATATGTGATGGATGTCTTTTGTTTGGATGGGGTGTCTAAAATTGTAATTGGTCCTTTGGACTGTTTCTCTTTTGGTCTGCCAGTTTTTATCCTTGTGCTTCTTCTTGCCTTAAAATACATGGAAGGCTCCCTCTTCCACTTTTATTTTTGCTTTGGAGATGTGCTGAGGGTGGCCAGCACAGTTGCTGCCTCCCTAGCTAGAATCTCAGGAGATTCTTCCTTCCCTTGCACTTTTTCCAGATTTCCTGTAGAAAGTCCCGTGTTGACTATTTTCTGGCTTCCTGTAGAAGCAGTTTTTGGGCTTCCTGTAGAAATGGCCTTCTGGCTTCCTGTAGAACCAGTTTGCACTATTTTGGCCTGCTTGGCTGGGGGTGCCTTCTCCTTTAGTTTGGCTGTGGCTGCATTGGGTGTGCCTTCACTTGCTTGGACTTTTTCAGTCCTTTCTGCCCTTCTCTGCAATCTCTTCTCCTTGGGTGTTTGTGTCATTTTTCCACCCACAATTTTGGCCTCAGCAACTTGGCCTTTCTCTCGTTTCTCTTTTTGTCCTTTCTTTGGTGGTCTGCCCAGGGTTTCCTGACCCTTGGCTTTCTTTTCTGCCTCAATGTGCTCCTTCTCCTCACTACTGGAGGAAGTGAGTTCCTCGACCAAAATTCGGATATCATCATCCTTAGACATATTGCGAAAAATCTCCCAGGAGAGAGGGACAATATAGGTATGGAGTGCATATTCTACTAGAAGCTAGATAATCCCATGATGGGCCAGCTGGTCTGGTGTCCCTTCCTTCAGTTTTGTGGCACACTCAATCAAGGATTGTAGGAGGAAGTAGGGGATGCTTAACTTTTGTTCTGTGGGTAAATCCATCTTGTGCCTGAGTTCAGTTAGCAAACGGAAGTGATAACTATATACAATACTGAACCGCCCCTCACAGGTAATATATTTCATAACCTGAAGGCTGACCTCATTCCAAAATGGCTGTAGGCTAGCTCTTCGGACCCCATTCTTATCCTTTGAAAACTATGCCTCTGGTAGGAAGAATTCCTTTTTGGCCTTTTGGCCCAATTTCCTTTCCTCTTTATCCCAGGGTATCCCTAATGGCAGATCAGTGACTCTGCTAATGAGTTGTGGCGTGAGATTTAGGGTCAACCCTTTGAAATTTATAATGGTTAGTGTCTTTGATTTAGGCTTCAAGGACCTTAGGAACTCCTTTTTTATTTCATCATCGCGACCTTGAATTTTGTCATAGAAGGTCAGCCAATTTGCATGGGTAAATAGGTCTACTGCCTTAGGAGTTTCTCGCAATTTCTTGGAACCCGGGGGTTCCTTTCGAATAAATCCTCCTGGCATGGTGAAAAGTGCTCTGTTTTGGCTTGTGCTTTGATTAGAAGGGGAATTCTATGTATGGTTTCCTCCTCAGAATGTTGAAGACAGTATCCCTCAGGTCACTTTGTATCAATTCCCCAATTTTAAAAACTCGATTGCCCGTGTACAAAAGGAAGACTTTGGTTTCCCTAGATAGAGTGCAGAGCTCAATTTCCACCCCCCAGCATACATATAACCATGTAAAATTCACACCCTTTTTTCACAGGTTAGCCCTAACAGTGTTTTAACTTTTCTACAGGAGGAATTTTCTTCAGGACCTGTGGAGAAAATCTTGGACACAAACCAACGAAGAAATTTCATGCAACCACAAGTAAACTGCTATTTTGACTCATAGACAGTCTTGATTTTAATTTTCCTACTCCAGCATGTCAAATTCACCACCTTTCAAAATATCATGCATGGGAATGGTGTCTTCGGGCCTACCTCTCTTCGAATTGCCAACTTTGACGTAGACATTCTAGGTTTCTCTGCTATGTCGGGTTTCCTGTAGAGCTCCTTCCTGTAGAAAGCGTTTCCAGCTTCTGGAGGACGTCACAGTGCTTCTGGACAAGTCTGGGATGCAGAAGGACATTGGAATGGGCCGAGAAGCTCGGGCTAACAAACTGCAGAGGAGGAGGACGCGTACTCTGCTGCAAAATGGTTGCAAGTGCAAATGACAGTGGTTCATCGTGAGTTATTTGGCCGAGCAATTTGAATTACTGCGCAATTCATGGCGTGGGGGTGAGCTATCCAGGCTGATCCATTAGCCAACGTCACAGCCATCATTCTTTGGCATGTCTATAACTTCCAAATCCTTTCTTTGCCATTAACCACCACCATTTCTGCCAAACTGTCGATTCTCCCCGACTGGACACTTTCCACGTGTCGACTACTCGTCTCTTTGGCATAACCGGGCTTGTTCGGATCCCACGAGGCCATCCGACTGGCTATGGGTGGCTAGTTGACTGGCCATCAAACTTGTTCAATCCGTACATTTCACAGTCATGCAAATTTTAGAGCATAGTCTATGCAATTCAACGAATAAGGTTAGACACTTACCTGTTTGGTCATGGACGTGTTCTGCAGGCTTCGGGACGTGGAATGATGGATTTGCTCGCTGCTGCTTCGTGCATGGGCGCTAGAGCGCCTTTTCATTGGCTGGTGTTGTATGTAAGACTTCGGGACCTGTTCCTCTGGTTGTAAATGCTGCATGCGCCGGCTCCGTCTGATTTGAGCTGCTGGTGTCTCCATAGTATGTGCTCTAGCCGGATCAGTTGCTACAGGATTCCTGTAGGACATCCTGTAGTTGCTTCTCCTCTTGGAATGCATGCTAAAACGAGCAGGATTTCATTCACGGATGAAGGGTCCTAATGGAGCCTTTATAGGTAGAGTGTGCGAGCCTCTGCATGCTTGATTTGTCACTTAGAGGAAAAAAAAAAATTAATCTGAGGAAACAGAACTCTTGTATGACTATGCAGGAATACATAACCAGATTGTTGCAATGGCGGTGGAAGGAGATGAAACAAGTGGTGGATGGAAGAAAAGGGTGGTTGCATGCCCCATCAACAGATTTCAAGCTTTAAATCCCTCTCCAGAATCGATTCTGGCCTACCCAAAGGCTCTACAGGATGTTTCCTGTAGAAATGCAGAACTTCCTGTAGGAGGTTGAACCTCAACCAGATTGTGTCCAAATCTTGAAAAAAGTGAGTGTCCATGGAGGGAGTATCTGTGAGGATGCCTAGTAACTTGGTACAGACCCTTGTCCTTGTTTTCGGCAACCTTCTTTTCTGCACTCTATTCCTGCAACCTGCAATAATTCTTCAGAGATTAAAACTGCTTCTTTTTTTTTTTGAGAGAGAGAGAGAGAGACAGCAGGGGCACCTCCATGAGGTTTTCACCCCTACTATCTGCCTTGGGTGCCTCAAAGAGGTTTTCACCCAAAGGTCTTTTAATTCAAATTCTTTATTTTTTGAGAGACAGTAGGGGCGCCTCCATGAGGTTTTCACCCTTACTGTCTGCCTAAGGCGTGTCAGAGAGGTTTTCGTCCAAGGATCTTTTTATTCCCCTTTTTTTTTTTGATGATCAAGGTGTGGTTGGAATAGAGGCAGAGCTCTTCTATATTACCAACACTGATTTTTCCACAGTTTCAATGAACTCCTGCCTCGAAAGGGGTTTCCTGTAGATCTTCAGTCGATGCCCATTGACGAGCATGGGGATGGCTTCTTCATCAATGGTCCTGATAAGGACTAAACCATTGTCATTGCATTTCTCCACTGTATATGGTCCTAGCCATCTTGTACTCAGCTTCACTTTGAAATCCTTGTGCCTGGAGTCATACTGCAGCGCCCAATCTCCCGACTGGAATTGCTTTTCATTAAGGTGCCGATCATGCCATATCTTCCTCTAAAATTGAACCACTTCTGAGTGGAGGAGGGCCTGCATTCTATGTTCATCTAACCCATTCAGCTATAGTAACCTTTCACGTTGAGCATGGCTAAGATCTAGGTCCAACTGAGCTGCCATCCTCAATGTGTTGTACTCGAACTCTATTGATAGTAGAGCTTTCTTCCTGTAGACCAGCTCATAAGGTGTGAAACTGGTTGTGGTCTTCCAAGTGGTGTTGTAGGCCCAAGTGGCCTCAACTAGGCGATCTTCCCAATCCTTTCTACTGCTGCTCACCACCTTAGTCAAAATCCCTTCCAATGCTCTATTAGTGACTTCCACCTGCCCATTTGCTTGAGGATGGTATGGGGTGGAAGTCCTATGCTTGATCTTGTGATGAGTGAGCAAGTCTTCAATTAAGTTAGAGGTGAACTGGCTTCCTTGATCAGTTACTAACTCTCTTGGGTAGCCTAATTTGTAGAAGATATTTTCTCTTAAAACCTCAACCACCTTTTCTTCTGTCACTGCTTTGAATGCCTTTGTTTCTGCCCACTTTTTCAGGTAGTCGGTGCACACAATGATGTAAGACCTTTGCTTTGAAGGAGGGTTGATAGGACCCACAAAATCCACGCCCCACTTCTCAAATGGCTCGAGGGTCACTTGAGGTTGGAGAGGCATTTCATCCCTTGGAGTCGGTTTCTCCATCCTCTGACATCAGTCACACTGGCTGATGTATCTTCTGACATCTTGATGAAGAGTGGGCCAATAGTAGCCTATCTCTAGAATTTTGAAGGCAGTCCTCTTTGTTGCAAAGTGGCCTTCACAGGGTCCATTGTGATAGGTTAAGAGAATGTCAAAGACTTCCTCCTCCCTAACACAATGCCTCAAGATCTGATATGGGCCAAGTTTGAACAGGTTGCCCCCGATCTAAGTGAATGGGGCACTCTTCCTCACAATTATGCTCTTCTCCTTTGAGGATAAATGAACTGTGCTGAGACTAAGTAGTTTTCTATATTAGCAAACCACAGAGAGAGTACTGAGATAGAAAATAGATGTTCATCTAGCATCTGGTCATCCACTGTTCCTTCTTCACCTACAAGCAAATCCAATCTAGACAAGAAGTCAGCAACAACATTTTCTTTACCCGGTTTGTCGACGATAGTCAAATCAAATTGTTGCAACAAAAGTAACCATCTAATGATACGAGCATTTACATCAAGCTTATTCATTAAATATCTAATTGCAGCATGATCAGTATGTACAAATGTTTGATAACCATTGATGTAGTGTCAGAATTTGTTCAGGGAATGGACTATGGCCAGGAACTCTTTCTCGGTTATAGTATAGTTCATTTCTGCCTTAGATAGGTTCTTTCTAACAAAGTATATGGCATATGGAAGTTTCTCCTCAACTTGTCCTAAGGCTGCCCCTATGGCTTTGTTCGAGGTATCAGTGTGGATGTGAAAAGGTAGGGCCCAGTTTGGGCCTCTCAAGATCGAGGCAGACACTAACTTATCTTTCAACTCATTCAGAGCCCCTTGACAGTCGTCAGTCCATTTAAACTCAACATCTTTTCCTAAGACGCCAAACAATGGCGAGGCTAGCTTACTGAAATATTTAATGAATCTTCTATAATATCCCACTAAGCCTAGGAAACTCTAAACATCTCTTACCTTCTGAGGAGGTGGAACCTTCTTGATGATAGCAATTTTGTTAGGATCCACCTGTAATCCTTGACGAGAAATGGTATGACCTAACACGGTCCCTTCAGTCATCAGGAATTCACCTTTTTCAGGAATGAGGGATAGGTTCATCTCAATGCACTTGTTTAAAAATTTTCCCAGGTTGGATAAGGCTTCTTGGAAGTTATACCCGTAAGGTGTAAAGTCATCCATATAGATTTCCACCGAATCATGAACCATCTCAGCAAATATTCTCAATACAGCTCTCTGGAAAGTGGTAGGAGTGTTGCATAGCCCAAAGGGAAGGACTCGGTAGGAAAAGGTACCCCATGGAAAAGTGAAGGTGGTCTTATCTTGGTCCTCTTGGCTAATTTGGATCTGATTATATCTACTGAACCCATCTAGGAAAGAGAAGAACTTCTTCCCTTCCAGTCCATCCAACACTTGATCTATGAAAGGCAAAGGGAAGTGGTCTTTCTTGGTGGCTTTGTTTAGTTCTCTGTAATCTACACAGATTCTCCACCTCCCATTTTTCTTGGGCACCAACACCAAAGGGGAAACCCATTCACTGTCCGAGATGGGGTAGATGAATCCTGCATCCAACAATTTTTGAAATTCTTCTTTAACGATGTCCTTAAGGGCCGGATTCATTCTCCTCTGAGGCTGCCTGACTAGCTTATAGTCCTCTTTAATGTAAATATGATGGGTACAGAACGAAGGATGGATTCCTTTCATTTCTTTATAGCTCTAGGCAAAAGCCTCCAAATGACAGTTCAAAAGGCTACATAGCTCTTTTTTCTGAGAGGGAGAGAGAGAGGAGTTTATCTTTAAAGTTATTTGAGGGCCAAACTCCACATTCTTAACTCTGGGAGAGGTCGGATCAGTCACACAGAGATCCACTAAAGCACTGGCTTGGGTATCTTCCACCAACTCTTCTAAGGACAGTGCACCGTGAGGAGGATTTTGGATTAAGTTCTAAATCAAATCATTCTCGGTTTGAGGACCTCCCCTGGTGGCCTCCACTATGAAAAATGGTGCAGAGTAGACCTCGTCCTCATCTCCTTCTTCCAACAAGAGTGGTAAGTCATGTTCTAGCAGAGGTTGGGCAGGAGGGTATAGGACCAGCTGTTTGGACATAGGCCCATTCTTGATGGTCATGCTTCCCGCTCGACAACTGATGTAAGCATCCGCAGTAGCTAGCCAAGGCCTTCCCAAAATTCGGGGGTATCCAGTGAGTTTTGCCTTTGGCTGAAGGACCAAGAAGTCTGCAGGGTACTCCCAAGAGTTAACAGAGACTAGGACATCTTCCACAATCCACGGTGGAGCGGTCTGCCAACTGCAGTACTGTCGAGGTCTTCCTTAAGGAACTCTGAAGGTTGAGTTTAAGCATAGTGTCCCTGGTCATCACATTAATGGCAGCCCCTAGATCAATCAAGGTGTGGGGATTGATGGTGCCATTGATGTGAACATCAACTACAAGACTCCCAGGGTCCAAATACTTTGGACAGATTACTTGCCCCAACATAAGATCAGACAGTTGTCCTATGACATTGATAGTTGAGGCATCTCTCTTTCGTCTGCCTGGGTGCCTGAAACACTTCTCCTTAATAAATTTGTTGTATATCGGTACATCTTTTATGGCCTGGAGAAGAGGTATTTTCACACACAACTGCTTGAGTTCTCCCAGAAGCTCAGTCTCCTCTGGGTTGGGTTACGTGGTTACTGTTAGTCGCTCAGGAAAGGGTGGAATGGTCTTGGGTTCACTTTCCTGTTTCTCTTCCTCCTCCTCTAGGGGAGGAGGTTGGTGCTCTGGAAGGACCTTCCCAGATCGCAGGTTGATCTCCTAGATCTCCACAACATAGGTAAGGCATGTTGTCTCCCCAGTATATACCTGCTGGGCATGTCTATTGTTGGGGTTTGGGTTCAGTTGAGCAGGCATCTGGGGTTGTCTTGGAGGCCTAGGAGGTAATGGTTGTGGTTGAGCTAGTGGTGGAGGAAAAATGGTGGGAGGAGGGTTGTATTAAGGCCTCCACCCCGGTTAAGGTGCATTCCACTGAGGTTGTGGCTAGGCATGTCAGTGAAACGAAAGAGAAGTAGGTTGAGTATGGTATTGAGATGGATAAGACCATGGAGGAACTACAAACCATGAAGGATGAGCAAGGGGGCCCCAAGAAGGTATGTGAGCGGATTGGTTGGGGTTATAATAAGCTTGGGATGTCCCTTGCATCCCCTGCTAGTAAGGTCTGGGCCCATGTGGCCTCCTTTGGTTGAGGAAGTAGAGAGGTTCAATAACCGCCTCAATCCCTAGGTACATGGACTTAAATCTAGGCAAGGTAGGGCATTGGTTGGTGGGGTGGTCTTCCTCAAAAACAAAACATACCTCTACTGAGTGCAATGGACACTCATTCTTAGGGTGCTTCCTCGTGCATCTGGGACAAAAAATGGTCAAAGCCCTCTCAGCTTCCTCTTTCTTTTGCTGAATTCGGAAGGTATCAAGTTGCATTGCAATAGTCTGTCTCATCTCACTTTTGAGGTCTTCCATCTGATTAGCAAACTCATGCTTGGAGAAGGTGGTACTAGCTGAAAGTGGATTTCCCCTGCCTCTCTTTCGGGCTGCCCTAGAATGGTTTCTAAACACAGTATTTATGTCCTCATAAGGTAGTTGGTAGATGTACCCTCTAGCCAGCATGTGAAGGGTATCTAGAAGGTCTTCAGGAACTCCTCGGAGCAGAACCAGCTTCAGAGATTTCGGGTCAAGTGTGCACCTGGCCCATTTATAACTAAGTTGGAACCTTTCCTCGTAATCTTCTAAAGACTCATCACTTCCCATGGTCATCCGAAAGATCTCTCCCTTGGTTTCCTTGGACCTACAGTAGTCCTGGTATTTGGTGTTAAAAGCTTGCTGCATCTGAGCCCAAGTGGTGATACTATTTCCAGGTAACCCCATGAACCAACGTAATGCTGCATCCTTGAGGGTAGAGGGAAAGAGTCTAACTTTTGCTCGTCCTCACATAGTCATAAGTTCGACAAAGGATAACAAACTCCAAACAGAAATATCAGGTATTCAGTAGTCAATCGATGGAGTGAGGAAGCTGAGGGACTTATGTTTTTCATTTTCATGTCTCCATTGGTCTCTCGGATGGGGAAGGCACCTTCTATTCTCTCATCTTCTCTTCTACCGTTTCGGTTTTCAGCCATGGCCTCAGACGTAACGTTCTCTAGCTCTTCTTCTATTATAGGATCTTCATATATCTCAGGAGGTTCACCTATAGGTTATTCTGGCTCACTATTACCAAAGAAGAGAGAAGGTTGACTCAGTGATGTGGTGGGGGTGTTGGGTAGGAATTTTCCGGTTTTATCTCTGTTCCTACGAGGCATGAAATGGAAAGATTTTTTGGTTGCTTTTACTTTTTCTGCTGGTACCTGCAAAACTAAAATAGATTGAACTGCAGCTAACTGTCTTGCTGAAATGAAAATGCGGAATTGAAATGAAAACAGGAAAGGACTAATCTATTTTGCTGGAACGAAATTGTGGAATTGAAATGCTAAGCTACACTTGCATAATTGAAATTGTGGAATTGAAATGCTAATCTACGGTTGCAAAATTGAAATTTCGGAATTGAAATGCTAATCTATGCTTGTAGATTTGAAATTGTGGAATTGAAATGCTAATCTATGAAAGCAGGAAATGTTTACTCTACTTTTGCGGAAATGAAATTGCAGAATGGAAATGAAATAAACTACTTAGTAGATGGTTGTAGTAGAAGATAGAAGAAAAGCAGTAATCACAAATACTTTGACGCTTCCCCGGCAACAGTGCCAAAAAGAATGGTGGGCTCCATTATTGCAGCAATAATGCTGCAACTCCTGGGACTCCCTTATTTACTTTTATCAACCCGGTAGTTCATAACAAACTTGGAAGCGACAGTGTTGTATGAACAAGTACTAGCTCTTGCCACAGTTGTCACTTGGTCAGCTGGCACAAGTCCGCTAGGGGCTCAAGCCAACTTCTATGAGCTCTGCGAAGAAGCTTGTTAACTTATGGATGGAAGCTAACTCAAAGGAAGCTAATCTACTTGTGAAAAGAAACTGAAAAGATGAAAGAAAGCGCAAACCCTAGCAAACCCTAATCTGACCAGCTAGTCCCACTGATTTGAAAAAGAGGATGCAAGCTACTGCAAGAGATGCCATTACTTCTAGGAAGGTAAAATACATGTGTCTAAACTACCTCTATCTGAAGAAAACATCTTTTTGTATTCTTGAATAAGTTGTTAGAATTATCATGAATAGGCTTTCACTGTTCTTGATTGTGCAGAGGTGGATCGGCGAGAGAAAATTCTTGGAAGACATTGGGAAGGTTCAGAGAGGGCCTAAGGGGTCCCTAGCACCCTTCTAAAGAGTTTCACAGAGTTTGGCTATCAAGAAACCTCATTTGTGAGCTTCTACAGGAAGTCTGCACGGGTTCTATAGGATGTTCAGGAATTTCTACAGGATGTTCAAAAATTTCTACAGGATCTTTAGAAATGGGATGTTGGAGGATGGGTGGGTGAGGAAAGATGAAGGAGTGGGTATGGAGGTAGGATAGGGGTTTGAAGTGGTCCAAGGATTAGTGGATGGAGTTGAGAGAAGATGTAGATGGCTGAATTTGTTCAAAGAGGGCTGAAGCAATGTTTGCACAAAAAGGGTAGGGTTATGTGGGCAAAATGACAAACGTGAGGAAAGAACCCGAGTTAGGGGACAGAACAAATGGTTCTGATGAAGTTTGGGTGGATGAAGAAGTCGTACAGGTGCTCTGCAATTTATATTTCCAACTGAACCAATAAAGACTTGCAAGAAATCAAAGACCTAGTTATGCCTACCTAATCTGATCTTGCTAATAGTAAAGCAAATGAACAAAAGCTTTATTTGCAAGGAAACCATGTATATTAACTATGCAACGAAGCATTCAAAGATCTGAACATGTAACCAACTTCTGCAAACAAAAATCGTACACTAGTGATTGCATGGCAAAGCAAAAATAGTGTTTTTTTTCGGGACAGCAAGGTTACTTTGATCCCAGCCCCTAATCCTATGAGGGAGAGGTGAAACCAAAGGTGCTCGCTGGAATTTGCTGAGGCTTTTTCCCTGTTGATATCCTACCAACTTAATCTAAACATCAAAAGCCTTTCTAACCATCAACAATGACCTAGTTAATCAGCACAATTTAATTTACCTAACAGAAATGATTTTGCAAATGCATAAAGGAGAAATAACGATACATAAAGGAGAAACAACGATACATAAAGGAGAAATAATGATACATAAAGGAGACCTTGGCTCTCAGGTTGGGCCCAACCCTAAGAGCTACAGCTCCTATAAAGAACACAGAGTTGATACCAAATAGGGCTGCTTGTCATTATCAAAAAATAGTCATCACCAAAAAGTTATACCACAATGGCTACAAGAAAACGAGCTGAAAGTGACAGCACTCTAGTGCAAAAAATACAATAGTTCCAAAAGTAAACTACAAAGGCTAAGGCATTCTTATTTATACATTACGAGGGGCCTAGCAGGCCTCCTAAATTCAAGGGACACGGTTGTCCCAACTGCTAGTAGACAGTCACTCTTCCCAAATCTGCTTGGCTGCCTTTAGGATCCGTTTTGGTGGCTTGTGAGCTTGGAGTTGAGGGTGGAGATCCCGAGGAAGGGCCATTTAATGTCAGAGACAACCCCCCTACGAATCCTCACCTCAAGCTTGGCTGTCACCTAGCCCATGATTGCTTGGTTTTGCTCCAACATTTGTCCAAAAAACTTGAAATAACCACGTATTAGCCTCCTAGGTAGAGTGACCACCCTTATTCATTCAAATGACATAAACATACTAAAAAACATGCATAATCTATGAAAAATGGAGGATTGAACAAGGATAATTAGGAAAAATGAGCCCAATAAATTGCCCAATTCGGGGCTCATCATCACCCCCCTGTTAACTGGGTTACTCATCCTCTGAGCAACTAGTCCAGCTCCTCATCCTTGATTGCCTTGATCGCCTCCCTCACATCCCAGGCTTTTGAAGTAATATCTTCTTCACTGTCATGGAATCCGGCCTTCCTTTCCACCTCTTCCCACTGCCTATGCTCCTCCTCTTCTGTGCCTCCTTCCAGCAACCCCAAAAGCAAAGGTGGACTTAACTTGAGGCCTATCCAGTTGGCCTGAAGATTCTGCATGGACTTTTTGTAGAGAGGCACTCGTGCCAAGGCCTCCCTCATTCTATTTGGGGTGTGGTATTCCCTAATTTTGAGGCTGTGGGACAATGTGTTCCACCTACGGGTGCAAGCATGAACACAGTTGTCCCCCAACAGTCGCTCCATGTCCTCAAAATGTGCTATGGCCTGAGCTTGACGATCCATGTAATCTAGCAGGGCTTGAGAGTAGTTTGCTAGGTGCTGGTGGGCGGATATCAATGCTGAGGGATCCCCTGGCCTTGCTCTAATCAGTAGTGGTTCCTGTAGTTCCCGGTCCATGACATTTCTGACCTCTGCTACTCTCTTTTCGTCATGGTTTAGTCACGAGGTCATGGCCATAAGCTGCATGTCCCCTACTGCAGTGTTGGGATCCCACGAGGTCATGTTGGAAAGGGCCAAATTATGAAGGTAGAACTCTGATAGCTTGGCCTTGTCTTCTGACGAATTGCTGTTACATAAATCCATGAATTGTTGGGGGTTTTAGATTTGAGTGATACCTCTTTGTGCCAAAGTGTTGATCTGAAATTGCAACCACTGATCCCTGAGGTATAGGGCATAGGATTTGGCCGGTTGCCTGCACTGCGAGCTTCCATTGCCCAACTGGCCATGCAGGCCAGTTGGGCCTCCTTCTCTTGTATTTGCTGTTTTAGAGACTGTATCTCTAGGCATGCTTGCAATTCCTTTTCCTGTAGTTGTCGATTTAGTGGCTTAATTTCAGCTTGCATTCCTTCCTTTCTCTGTTGTTCTTCTGTGGTATCTTTAGCTGTTGTGGCCTCCTCCTGTTGTTGTTGTTCTCCCAAGAGGTGAGGCCTGTCTTCTTTCCTTTTACCTTGTAGCTGTAGCTGCTGTCTAAGCAGCTCATCCTCTTCTCGTAGCTTGGCTTGCTGGTAGCTCTCCACATGTCGTATCCTTGCCAATTCTTTTTGGGCCTCCTTGAGCTTTTCCTCCAGAGGACCTATATCTGTCACACCCTTGAATTTAGCGATCTTCATCCAAGTGTGGGTACTCACTCTTTCTTCCTCTAGTGCTAGGAAAAGTGGCACTGTGAATTTTTGGGGAATGATCTTCCCGACCTCTAAGAAGTTATAGTAAGAGCCCAGGCTGGGCTGGGGGCTTGGTTCCATAATGGTATCAGCCTTCTCTTCCTCCAGTGATGACTTGGATACTTTTTCCTCCATCTTTTCGGTCTCCTTCAGCCTAGCCAATGTTTCCTGTAGAACATCCTTAGAATCCTGTAGAGAGGCCTCTGAGTTCAAATTTTCCATCCTTTCTTTCCATGTGGATGTCTTTGGGCTTTCCCACTCATATGTGATGGATGTCTTTTGTTTGGATGGGGTGCATTCAATTGTAATTGGTCCTTTGGACTGCTTCTCTTTTGGTCTGCCAGTTTTAATCCTCGTGCTTCTTCTTTCCTTAAAATACATGGAAGGCTCCCTCTTCCCCTTTCCTTTTTGCTTTAGGGATGTGCTGAGGGTGGCCAGCATAGCTGCTGCCTCCCTAGCTAGAACCTCAGGAGATTCTTCCTTCCCTTTCCCTTTTTCTAGACTTCCTGTAGAAAGTCCTATGCTGACTGCTTTCCGGCTTCCTGTAGAAGCAGTTTTTGGGCTTCCTGTAGAACCAGTTTGCACTGTTTTGGTCTACTTGGCTAGGGGTGCCTTCTCCTTTAGTTTGGCTGTGGTTGCCTTGGGTGTGCCTTCACTTGCTTGGAATTTTTCAATCCTTGCTGCCCTGCTCTGCAATCTCTTCTCCCTGGGTGTTTGTGTCATTTTTCCACCCACAGTTCTGGCCTTAGCAGCTTGGCCTTTCTCTCGTTTCTCTTTTTGTCCTTGCTTTGGTGGTCTGCTCGGGGTTTCCTGGCCCTTGGCTTTCTTTTCTGTCTCAATGTGCTCCTTCTCCTCGCTGTTGGAGGAAGTGAGTTCCTCAGCCAAAATTTGGATATCATCATCCTTAGACATATTGCAAAAAATCTCCCAGGAGAGAGGGACAATATAGGTATGGAGTGCATCTTCTACTAGGAGCTTGATAAGCCCATGATGTGCCAGCTGGTCTGGTGTCCCTTCCTTCAGTTTTGCGGCACACTAAATCAAAGATTGTAGGAGGAAGTAGTGGATGCTCAATTTTTGTTCTGTAGGTAAATCCATCTTGTGACTGAGTTCAGTTAGCAAATGGAAGTGATAACCGTATACATTACTGAACCGCACCTCACAGGTAATATACTTCATAATCTGAAGGCTGACTTTGCTCCAAAATGGTTGTAGGCTGGCTCTCCAGACCCCATTCTTATCCTCTGAAAATTGTTCCTCTAGTAGGAAGAATTCCTTTTTTACCTGTTGGCCCAATTTCCTCTCCTCTTTATCCCAGGGTATCCCCAATGGTAGATCAGTGACTCTGCTAATGAGTTGCGGGGTGAGCTTTAGGGTCAACCCTTTGAAGTTTACAATGGCTAGTGTCTTTGACTTAGGCTTCAAGGACCTTAGTAACTCCTTTGTTATTTCATCATCGTGACCTTGAATTTTGTCACAGAAGGTCATCCAATTTGCACGAGTAAACAAGTCTACCACCTCAGGAGTTTCTTGCAGTTTCTTGGAATCCGAGGGTTCCTTTCTGATAAACCCTCCTGGCATGGTGAAAAATGCTCTGTTTTGGCTTGTGCTTTGATCAAAAGGGGAATTCTATGTATGTTTTCCTCCTCAAAACATTGAAAACAGTATCCCTCAGGTTACTTTGTATCAATTCCCCGGTTTTAAAACTCGACTGCCCGTGTACAGAAGGACGACTCTGGTTTCCCTAAACAGAGTGCAGAGCTCAATTTCCACCCCCCAGCATGCATATAATCATGTAAAATTTACACACGTTTCACACCAGTTAGCCCTGAAAATGTTTCAACTTTTCTACAGGAGGAATTTTCCTCAGGACCCGTGGAGAAAATATTGGACACAAACCAATGAAGAAATTTCATGCAACCACAAGAAAACTGCTATTTTGATTCACAGGCAGACTTGCTTTTAATTTTTTTACTCCAGCACGTCGAATTCACCACCTTTTAAAATATCATGCATGGGAATGTTGTGTTCGGGCCTACCTCTCTTCGAATTGCCAACTTCGACGTAGACAGTCCAGGTTTCTTTGTTATGTCGGGTTTCCTGTAGAGAGCTTTTCCGGCTTCTGGAGGACGTCACGGTGTTTCTGGACAAGTTTGAGACGCGGAAGGACGTTGGAGCGGGCCAAGAAGCTTGGGCTAGCAAACTGCAGAGGAGGAGGACGCGTACTCTGCTGCAAAACGGTTGCAAGTGCAAATGACAGCGGTTCATTATGAGTTATTCGGCCGCGCGATTTGAATGACTGCGCAATTCATGACGCGAGGGTGAGTTGTCCAGGCCGATCCGTTAGCCAACGTCATGGCCATCATTCTTCGGCGTGTCTCTGACCACCAAATCCTTTCTCTACCATTAACCACCGCCATTCCTACCACTGTCGATTCTCCCCGACTGGACACTTCCCACGTGTCAACTGCCCGTCCCTTTGGCATAATCGGGCTCGTTTGGATCCCACAAGGCCATCCGACTGGCTGTGGGTGGCCAGTTGACTAGCCATTGAACTTTTTCAATCCGCACATTTCACAGTCATGTAAATTTTAGAGTATAGTCCATGCAATTCGACGAATAAGGTTAGACACTTACCTGTGTGGTTGTGGACGTGTTCTGCAAGCTTCGGGATGTGGAATGATAGATTTGCTTGCTGCTGCTTCGTGCACGGGCATCGGAGCTCCTTTTTCATTGGCTGATGCTGGATGAAAGACTTCGGGACCCGACCCTCTGGTGGTAAATGCTACATGTGTCAGCTTCGTCTGATTTGAGCTGCTGGTGTCTCCATAGTATGTGCTCCAACCGGATCAGCTACTACAGGATTCCTGTAGGACATCCTGTAGTTGCTTCTCCTCCTGGGATGCATGCTGAAACGCGCAGGGTTGCGTTCACAGATGAAGGGTCCTGGTGGAGCCTTGACAGGTAGAGTGTGCAAGCCTCCGCATGCTTGATTTGTCACTTGGAGGAAAAAAAAAAATCAATCTGAGGAAACAAAACTCTTGTATGACTGTGCAGGAATACATAACCAGATTGTTGCAATGGTGGTGGAAGGAGATGAAACAAGTGGTGGATGGAAGAAAATGGTGGTTACATGCCCCATCAACAGATTTCAAGCTTTAAATCCCTCTCCAGAATGGATTCTGGCCTGCCCAAAGGCTCTACAGGATGTTTCCTATAGAAATGCAGAACTTCCTGTAGAAAGTCCTGAAACTTCCTATAGGAGGTTGAACCTCGACCAGATTGTGTCAAAACCCTAGAAAAAATAAGTGTCAATGGAGGGAGTGTATGTGAGGATGCCTTGTGACTTGGTACGAACCCCTGTCCTTGTTTTGGGAGGCCTCCTTTTCTGCACTGTATTCCTGCAACCTGCAATAATTCTTCAGAGATAAAACCTGCTTTTTTCTTTTTTTTTCCTTTCTTATTTTTTCTTTTTTCTTTTCTTTTTCTTTTTTCTTTTATTGTTAAGATAGACAGCAGGGGCGCCTCCATGAGTGTTTCACCCCTACTATTTGCCTTGGGTGCCTCAGAGAGGTTTTCACCCAAAGGTCTTTTTGTTTTCAAATTCTTTATTTTCTAAGAGATAGCACGGGCGCCTCCATGAGGTTTTCACCCTTACTTCCTACCCTGGGCGCCTCAGAGAGGTTTTCGTCCAGGGATCTTTTTATTCCCCTTTTTTTTATGATGATCAAGGTGTGGCCGGAACAGAGGTAGAATCCTTCTCTATTACCAGCACTGATTTTTCCATAGTCTCAATGAACTCCTCCCTCGAAAGGGGTTTCCTGTAGATCTTCAGTCGATGCCCATTGATGAGCATGGGGATGGCTTCTTCATCAATGGTCCTGATAAGGATTGAACCATTTTCATTTCATTTCTCCACTGTATATGGTCCTAGACATCTTGTCCTCAGCTTCCCTTTGAAATCCTTGTGTCTGGAGTCATACAGTAGCGCCCAATCTCATGACTCGAATTGCTTTTCATTAAGGTGTCGGTCATGCCATATCTTCCTCTGAAGTTGAACCACTTCTGAGTGGAGGAGGGCCTGCATCCTGTGTTCATCTAACCCATTCAGCTGCAATAACCTTTCACGTTGAGCATGGCTGAGATCTAGGTCCAACTAAGCTGCCATCCTCAATGTGTTGTACTCGAACTCTATTGACAGCGGAGCTTTCTTCCCGTAGACCATCTCATAAGGTGTGAAACTAGTTGTGGTCTTCCAAGTGGTGTTGTAGGCCCAAGTGGCCTCAACCAGGCGATCTTCCCAATCCTTTCTGCTGCTGTTGCTCACCACCTTAGTCAAAATCCCTTCTAATGCTCTATTAGTGACTTCCACCTGCCCATTTTCTTGAGGATGATATGGGGTGGAAGTCCTATGCTTGATCTTGTGATGAGCGAGCAAGTATTCAATCAAGTTGGAGGTGAACTAGCTTCCTTAATCGGTGACTAACTCTCTTGGGTAGCCAGATTTGTAGAAGATATTTTCTCTTAAAAACTCAGCCACCTTTTCTTTTGTCGCTGCTTTGATTGCCTTTGTTTCTGACCACTTTGTCAGGTAGTCAGTGCACACAATGATGTAAGACCTTTGCCTCGAAGGAGGGTTGAAAGGACCCACAAAATCCATGCCCCACTTCTCAAATGGCTCTAGGGTCACTTGAGGTTGGAGAGGCATTTCATCCCTTGGAGTTGGTTTCCCCATCCTCTGGCATCAGTCACACTGGCTGATGTATCTTCTGACATCTTGATGAAGAGTGGGCCAATAGTAGCCTGCCTGTAGAATTTTGAAGGTAGCCCTCTTTGCTGCAAAGTGGCCTCCACAGGGTCCATCGTGACAGGTTAGGAGAATGTCAAAGACTTCCTCGTCCCTAACACAACGCCTCAAGATCTAATCTGGGCCAAGTTTTAACAGGTTTCCCCCGATCCAAGTGAATGGGGCACTCTTCCTCATGAGTCTGCTCTTCTCCTTTGAGGATAGATGCGGAGGGAATTGTGCTGAGACCAAGTAGTTTGCTATATCAGCAAACCACAGAGAGAGTACTGAGATAGAAAACAGATGTTCATCTGGCATCTGGTCATCCATTGTTCCTTCTTCACTTGCAGGCAAATCCAATCTAGACAAGACGTCAACAACAACATTTTCTTTACCTGTTTTGTCGACGATAGTCAAATCAAATTGTCGCAACAAAAGTAACCATCTAATGATACGATAATTTACATCAGGCTTATTCATTAAATATTTAATCGCAGCATGATCAGTATGTACAAATGTTTGATAACCAGTGATGTAGTGTCAGAACTTGTTCACGGAATGGACTATGGCCAGGAACTCTTTCTCGGTTATAGTATAGTTCATTTCTGCCTTGGACAGTTTTTTGCTGACAAAGTATATGGAATATGGAAGTTTCTCCTCAACTTGTCCTAAGGATGCCCCTATGGCTTTGTTCGAGGCATCAGTGTGGATGTGGAAAGGTAGGGCCCAGTTTGGGCCTCTCAAGATCGAGGCGAACACTAACTTATCTTTCAACTCATTCAGAGCCCCTTGACAGTCGTCAGTCCATTTAAACTCAACACCTTTTCCTAAGAGGCCAAACAATGGCGAGGCTAGCTTACTGAAATATTTAATGAATCTTATATAATATCCCGCTAAGCCTAGGAAACTCCGAACATCTCTTACCTTCTGAAGAGTTGGAACCTTTTTGATGATAGCAATTTTGTTAGGATCCACCTGTAATCCTTGACGAGAAATGGTATGACCTAACACGGTCCCTTCAGTCATCAAGAATTCACATTTTTCAATACTGAGGGACAGGTTCATCTCAATGCACTTGTTTAAAACTTTTCCCCAGTTGGACAAGGCTTCTTGGAAGTTAGACCCATAAGGAGTAAAGTCATCCATATAGATTTTCACTGAATCGTGAACCAGCTCAGAAAATATGCTCAATACAGCTCTCTGGAAAGTGGCAGGAGCGTTGCACAACCCAAAGGGAAGGACTCGATAGGCAAAGGTACCCCATGGACAAGTAAAGGTGGTCTTATCTTGGTCTTCTGGGCTGATTTGGATCTAATTATACCCGCTGAACCCATCTAGGAAAGAGAAGAACTTATTCCCTGCTAGGCCATCCAACACTTGATCTATGAAAGGAAAAGGGAAGTGGTCTTTCTTAGTGGCTTTGTTCAGTTCTCTGTAATCTACATAGATTCTCCACTTCCCATTTTTCTTGGGTACCAACACCAGAGGGGAAACCCATTCGTTGTCCGAGATGGGGTAGTTGAATCCTGCATCCAACAATTTTTGCAATTCTTCTTTAACGATGTCCTTAAGGACCGGATTCATTCTCCTTTGAGGCTGCCTGACTGGCTTACAGTCCTCTTTAATGTGAATATGATGGGTACAGACTGAAGGATGGATTCCTTTCATTTCCTTATAGCTCCAGGCAAAAGCCTCCAAATGGCGGTTCAAAAGGCTACATAGCTCTTTTTCCTGAGAGGGAGAGAAAGAGGAGCTGATCTTTAAAGGTTTTTCAGGGCCAAACTCCACATTCTTAACTTTGGGAGAGGTCAGATAAGTCACACAGAGGTCCACTAAAGCACTGGCTTGGGTATCTTCCACCAACTCTTCTAAGGATAGTGCACCGGGAGGAGGATTTTGGATTAAGTTCTCAAGCAAATCATCCTCGGTTTGAGGACCTCCCCTGGTGGCCTCCACTATGCACAATGGTGCAGAGTAGACCTCGTCCTCATCTCCTTCTGCCAACCAGAGTGGTAAGTCATGTTCTAACAGAGGTTGGGCAAGAGGGTATAGGACCAGCTATTTGGACATAGGCCCATTCTTGATGGTCATGCTTCCCGCTCGACAGCTGATGTAAGCATCCACAGTAGCTAGCTGTTACACTGAAATTTGTCACCATGACTATCTGCAGTTTATATGGCTCCATCAATAGTCATATTATCCTCCTTGTCAAGCCTTATACCTCTGCTCTCCATGTCAAAACTTCAAAAAAGAGGGAAAGTCATTAAAAATCATGTTTATCTCTGGGTACGCAGGTTCTCTCTACCTTGCCTGCGTGTACGCATCCCAAGCTCATTGTACCTGCGTACTTGTACGCTCTGTAAGTCAAGGGATGGTGCGTACTCCTGTAAAGGTCAAAAGGCGCGAGTTTCATCTTAAAAAAGTTACTTGTGGTCACTTCTAGAGCCTTTCTAGAAGAGTGTTTGACGTGTATTGAGCGCCTCCAGATGGTTCATGCATCCCTATGATAGAGGAACTTATCCCATCAAGAGAGGAGCTACCCCATCCAAAAGAGGGAGTATCCCATTGATGTTGGAACTGAATAACTTCCTCTAGAATACTATAAATATAGGCATTGGACCAAAGGAGGGGAGGTTGAAAGCTGAACATTCTAAAGGGTAAATGCTGCTGGAATTAGGACTCCCATTGTTGACTTGTGAGGAGAGATCACTATCCTTCCTTGTTGCCATATTGAGAGTGGGTGAGCTTGTCAAAGTAGAGGAAATCTCTTGTTGGACCCTGGGAGGAGCTTGCACAACACCAAGGCTCAGGTTGTAATGGTTCCTTTTTTTTTTCTTTAATACAAATAAGTCCATTCTTCTCAATGATTTGTTGTTAATGAATTATTTCATGTACTCCTTGGTCTATGTGATGAATATGCTTTGTTTTATGATGAATATTCAGGTGTTATGTAATCGTTTGCTTTGTTAGTGTATGCAGGTCTTAAAGTTAAGGAGGAGCTCATCTGGATCAGCAAGGCTGGACTGCTACAACAAGCGTTGGACCTAAGGTAAGATCGGAAAACACTTGATCTCTCATAGAATAATGTGTGTTTAGAGAAGGATTGCTCTTGTTTGGTTTGTTTGTCACTAGAGAGTCTTAGACTCCTAGGGAGGTTAGGTTTGTCCGCAAAATAACTCTTTCCGCATGACAAATTGGCGACTCCACTGGGGAATCCATTGATGTGATTGATTTTTCCTTTGAGTATTACTTTGATCTGGAAAGAGTCTTGTTTCTTTTGTTTTTTGATTGCTTGACTTTGTTTTTGGGTGGGTTAGCTTAGAGTCGAGTTAGAATTTAGTTTTT
>APFE030679054.1:0-51372 GCA_000404065.3 Pinus taeda
TCTAAATAGAAATAATAATAAAAAATGACTATGCTGTAAAGTAATTAAAAGTACAAAAAAGTGTGAGTAAGACATTTAAATCTTATAATTTGGTTATTGATAAAATATTTTAATACAAATTAATATTGACATATACTTAAAAATATGTTAATAATAAAAAAACCATTTTAATTTGCATCATAAATGTGATGTACAAATATTTTAATGTCAATTTCCTATACATTATATATCATTTAAAAAAATTATGTGATCATGAAAAAATTAAACTTTTATGGTTAAAAAAATAACACATTGTATTTTACGCTCTATAAAAGTTTGCATGTGAAGAAATTTGATCCCTCTCACCTCATATTAGATTAGTACTTAAAGATGGATCTATGCTAGTTATAGTTAAATATTTTAAAATTTGATCCTTTTTAGGTATATGTTTTTTGTCCAAATCCAACAAATATCTTTTAGACTTAGAAGTCTTTCTGAACTCTATATAGCATTAAAAAATATAATTTAAACAATGAAAAGTCACACATTTTATTTTTCACTCTAAAAAAATTTGGACCTAAAGAAATTTGCTCATGTTAGATATTAGATATGTGCTTAAGATGGATCTATACCAGTTAAAAAAATATTAACTATTATCCAATCTAAATGATCAAAATCTAATGGTATCTTGAAATTGGATGTTAAATCTATCTATTTTGGAAATTGTAAATTGTAGCAAAACCTATTCTCCTAAGGCTTCAAAGTGAGCTTTGTATTGTGCTTGAGCTAGTTCACATAGTTTTTTTTGAATTTAAAAAAAAAGGTTGTTGGTTCTCAAAGGCAAAGACCTTTAATGTGTAAAGAGGTTATGCCTGATTCCATTGGTCACAACCCTTTAATAATAAAGATAAAAGATAGTTCACAAGCTTAACATAATCTTTTGCATAAATAATTGCCCTAAAAAAATATATGATCTCTAATTGAATGAAGTAGTTGATTTCTAATACTATTTTTTTATAAAAATATTTAACTTAATTAAAAATCAGAAACTAAACTAAAATTTTTGAAATCTCTGCCTTGCATAAGAAATTGCAGAATTACAAATGTTTATGGGATAACTTTTTTCAAAACCTTCCTCCCCAAGTACTTCTGCTGGCTCCCCTTGTTCCGAATTTTAGTTAGAAATGATCTTTCCCTGATATTTATACTTTTCACTTGTCCAAGTAGTAGGGAAGTAAAGTTCTAAAAACGGTTTTTTGGGACAGTATTTTCATTTTGTTTTTCTAATTCAGTTGTATTCTCAACTTAACATTTTGAGATTATAATGTGATTAAGTTTTTCGATTTAAACCCACTAACTAACTAGAATTCCCATTTTTAATATAACAAACAAATTTAAACTGTGAATTAAAATAAATAAATAAAAATAAAATAACCAGAAACTAGCATCCACAATTATATATCAAGTATTTCTTATTATTTTTAGATGTAAATTTGAGATTATAAAAGTGAAATTCATTCTGAGTTTCGTTATAAAAGCTGAAACGGATGAAATAAAAATGTTAATATGCAACATTTAATACCATAACATGCATAGCTGATATACCAATTATTAAATTTTAATGGGAGGGGTAATGATAATCTCTCTATTCAAGTTCTAACTGTATATGCATCATGATAGGTTATGATGACCTAACTATATGTGGTGAATGCTATTTCCACCTCTATAGCTCCATAAATGCTCGTTCTTTACAGCCCAGAGACTCATCCTCCTTACGTCATCGCATGTTCCCGACCATGCATCCATCGAATATTGACGTAAAGAAGGGTGTAAGGATGAGCATTTATGGAGCTATGGAGGTGGAAATAGGGTTCGCCACTATATGTAAATATGATGTAATTGATGAAATACATGATAATATTGACGTAAGGAAAGGCGTAAAAAAGAGCATTTATAGAGCTATGGAGGTGGAAATAAGATTCACCACTATATATAAATATGATGTAATTGATGAAATACATGATACATTACCCAACCATATATAAACATGATGTAATTGATAAAATATATGATACGTTGCGATGAGATGTAAACATGATATAATTAATAGAATATATGAAACAGGCTTCTTGCAGGTGTCCTACCCCTTAAAAAAAAATAAAGATTTAATTGATCATGCCTTCACATTTATTTGTTTAATGTTTGGACGGTAAAATAGAACAGAAGGCCAACCTACAACATCTAATAGAGAGACGTAGAACTATCATGGCAAAGATTGACGTGGAAGCACTATAAGGACAGACAGATTCGTATGGTAGCGAGCGATCGATCCGTCAGAGTCAGATGCGTGTGGCAGGTCTACGAAGGGTGGTCACTGGGATGGATGGTCCTACACTCTCACATGGTCCTCTAACATATCTATATGGTTGTGACTAAATGGCTGTAACTGAACAACCTGTCATTATCAGACTTTATGCAGAGGGAAATGTTATCAGTGGATAATGATAATTATTCACGACGATAGTAATGAGTTTATTATTTTTATTATAAAAAAAAATTATTTAGAGCCAGTGTTGTCGGGCAGTTTAGTTTATTGAGAGTAGAAATTAAGTTTTGGAAAAATCACATAAGAAGTTATAATATATTGGTTAATGTTAAGATTTAATAGTTGATAAGAGCACAAATCAAACTAGTATATCATATATATTATATATACTAATATTATTATATATATAGATATATATATAGTATATATATTTCGTTTATTCACTAAAATGTATAAATTTTCGGTGGTTAGTAAACCCATGGTAAGTCTAGATATTTTATTTAAACTCTTACAGAAGTAATGACGGAAAAATAAATAATGACCCGAAGTAACTCTTGTAAGTATATGGTATTCTATCTTATTCCTTTTTATTACAAAAATTCTTTCAATTAGAGTTGATATATAAATATTATTTATTAAAATTCATGGGTTATTTTTGAAAAATTTTATTTTGGAAAGTGCTCTCCTAAAAAGCATTAAGAATAAAAAATATAAATTGAGAATAAAAAATCATCAAAAAATGTATGAATGAATATTTAAAAATTATGACATCTAAAATTATCTTATTATTCCAAATCCCATTATATTGTGTAAAAAATCAATAAACTTTTTCAAATTATAATAATTAATATAGTATATTAAATATATATATAGTTATATATAAAAACCAATATTAAATAATAATAATTCATACTATACATGAATCTCAAATAAAATTATTACCAAACCTAATAACTAATTAATAAACTTTTTATAAAAAATTAAAAATACTACTTATACCAAACATTTGTAAATCCTTCGACATAGAACCTATTTTTTATATATTAAAAAAACTGACTCAAAACTAAACTAAAACAATTTTGAATTTTACTATACATTTCTTTTCCTAAGTTTGTTTCCATTAAAAGTATTATTAGAGCCATTTAAGCGAGCTGGCGTGAATGTTTAAACGGGCGTCGCTTTTAAAGGGACACGAAAGTATTATTA
The DNA here is from genome assembly GCA_000404065.3 of Pinus taeda. Classification (NCBI taxonomy): domain Eukaryota; kingdom Viridiplantae; phylum Streptophyta; class Pinopsida; order Pinales; family Pinaceae; genus Pinus; species Pinus taeda. Next base: position 3,512 of record APFE030679054.1, read on the forward strand.
GCCCATGCCATAAGGCAGCAAACACTGTAGTATTTGTTCTTGTTAGTCCCTGCCCTCTGGGCCTGGCAGGGACTATAGTAATCGATTTTCATCGATTGCATTAATTTGACACAGGAATCGATAAATTTATTTTTACTTAAACCAAAGTTTGGCGATATGTCACATTAACCGATGCCATAAAATATGTTTGTCGATGCTTGTAACCAATCAAAGCAATGTTCATCTTATTTGGCCTCAGTACGAGGTATACAAGCTGAAAAGTTAGGGTAAAATTGGCAAAAGTACAAGTGATTAGGACCATTTCAGAGCTTCATGAACTAATGCTATGTTTCCCTTAGCATTAATCTCCTAACATTTAATGTTAGTAATACTTAGGGTGTATCATCTGTGCTAAACCATGGCTGCTGCCCACGGCAAACAATCCTTGCCGTGTCGAAATTGCCCTGGCGTGTCAAACCATCGTTGCAGTGCCGTGTCAATTTGCATGAAAGCAACCGACTTTACTTGCCTCCCTTAAAACGCCTTCACCCTTTGCTTCATCTGCAACGCCCCTTCTTCCATCGCCATTATGCTTCATCTGCAACGCCCCTTCGTCCATCGCCATTATGCTTCGCACAGCTCTCTCCACATCCTCTCTTTTCCCATTGTCGGCAATCGCAATTACGTCTGAAGATCCAATAAAACAGCTAGATGCTACTACCCAGTTTCGGAAATTCCTGTCCATTGGTCAGTTAATTAGTAAATACCTTTAACGTTCATGATGCAAAATTGTGTATCAAAACTATTATTCTCTTGTTGCATTCAGTTTTTAATGGATTATGTTCTAATGTATTCTTAAGGTGTTTATTATGCAGAGATTAATCCTCCAATTGATGCCGTAATCAGAACAAGAATTCTTCCATACCTCGTTAATTTCCTGCGAAGGGCAGACACACCGAAGCTTCAGGTAACGATTGTTCACAACACTTTCACAACTCTGATGCTTTTGCCAGTTTCCTACAGAGCGTGATAACGTGGAGATCACTACATCCACCAACTTAATTGCCTCCAGTAGGCTTGTGTAATCGTCAAGAGATCCCTGTAGCAAATTGAATTTATTAATGTGAAACTGATCATAACATGATTACTTGATAATATAGCAGTGGGTTTGAAAACAATTAAGAGATTAATGAGATTACTTGGACTAGAGTTATTCCTGAGGCCTTGAAGGACTCGAGGAGCTGGGCTTTCTCAGGATCAGAAGCCGTGGATTTTCTGACCAGAAGAAATGTGGGATGGCCATTAGCAATACTAGCTTTCCCAATATAGCGACCAATGGAACTTGTTCCACCAATTATCAGAATCCTATATCAAAACTATTATTCTCTTGTTGCATTCAGTTTTTAATGGATTATGTTCTAATGTATTCTTAAGGTGTTTATTATGCAGAGATTAATCCTCCAATTGATGTCGTAATCAGAACAGGAATTCTTCCTTACCTCGTTAATTTCCTGCGAAGGGCAGACACACCAAAGCTTCAGGTAACGATTGTTCACAACACTTTCACAACTCTGATGCTTTTGACAGTTTCCTACATAGCGTGATAACGTGGAGATCACTACATCCACCAACTTAATTGCCTCCAGTAGGCTTGTGTAATCGTCAAGAGATCCCTGTAGCAAATTGAATTTATTAATGTGAAACTGATCATAACATGATTACTTGATAAGATAGCAGCGGGTTTGAAAACAATTAAGAGATTAATGAGATTACCTGGACTAGAGTTATTCCTGAGGCCTTGAAGGACTCGAGGAGCTGGGCTTTCTCAGGATCAGAAGCCGTGGACTTTCTGACCAGAAGAAATGTGGGATGGCCATTAGCAATACTAGCTTTCCCAATATAGCGACCAATGGAACCTGTTCCACCAATTATCAGAATCCTACTGCTCGCCATATCGTTTTCCAATCAAAGGACTTTACTTTTGTAAGAATGCCAAGGTTGTGTGCTATTTATCGGCAAAATGTTGTGCTATTTATCGGCAGAATGTAACGATTTTATTTTGAAAAATATTTGATAAACAATATGAAATTGACCACTGTAATAGAAAACAATATGAAATTGACCTCTGTAGTAGAAAACAATATGAAATTGACCACTGTAATAGAAAATAAGTATGTCCCAGGTTTGGAACGAAATGCCCTGCAAAATAGTAGTAGGCTATATATGTGTAGGGAATGCCTTCTGCTTCAATTTTCCGACGGAGTTTGGCTTTTAGCTAGAACATACTCTTTACAGGATCCAACCCTATTTCTTCTTCCTCAACAGTCCCGAACTCAGATGGCAAAAACCTCTGTATCATCATGTAATATCAAAATTTCCATTAATTAAAATATGATAAGGAGATTATATTATCTATCAAGCAAACAAATCCAATGCATAGCTGTTTCAGAGCAGCTCCTGATACCTTAATAGTGCCAACCTCTTTGATAGCATTGATAATATTGAACTGATCTGCTACCTGCGCTGCGCCTACTGTGGAGATCACTACATCCACCAACTTAATTGCCTCCAGTAGGCTTGTGTAATCGTCAAGAGATCCCTGTAGCAAATTGAATTTATTAATGTGAAACTGATCATAACATGATTACTTGATAAGATAGCAGTGGGTTTGAAAACAATTAAGAGATTAATGAGATTACCTGGACTAGACAACTACTGGCCCTGGAGTTGTATCTGGAACTAGCAAGGATGCTGGCTCCGCCAGGAAGCAAGCAATCCAATGGATTTTATTAACCCCATTGAAGATTCAAATTACAGGAGGTAGTGTCGTGTGCAGGGGGAAATGGCGTGGGTCATCATGCTCCAGCCTACACGTGTAATGCATGCAGTTAAACTTTCGATGATCTGTTTCTGAATAATAAAAGCTTCTCCATGGATTATTTTATAAGATGCCCGAAGATTGCACTACCTCTCTAAAGTTGCCACTAACAACGCGGGGTCGGGCCCATTCTGATCAGTGTTCCCTGTTTTCTGGTGCTGGAAACACTTGCATCCTCCACAAGGAACAGTTGTATCAAAAAGAAGGTACAGTTTCAGACATGGCAGGTTCATTCCCTTAATCTCATGCTAACAAAATTGCTATTCTATTTTTTAATTTCTATTCCCAGTTTCCATGTCAAACTGTAAACCAACATTATAATCTAAAAGTTAGTGATACAGAAAAACCCATATGATCTGGAATTCTGAGAAGTCTAAGAGCCCGTCGGAGTTCAAATCGTATGTGTTTATCATTTTTTGGCACTCGTCCAATTCTTCGCCCTCTGTGAATCCCAAATTACACAGCACCTGTTGAAGTTCCATGGAGGATATGAACCCGTCGTTGTTCATATCATAGACCTTGAAAGCTTCCATTAGATCGTCACACCCATTGCCATTGCTTACTCCATCTTCTGATCTATTGTCCAGAATAGACTGACACAGGACAACAAATTCATCAAATGTCAAGCCAACAAATTCATCGTCCGTCTGAGATTTTGGAATCACAAGATATTTCAAATCGTCTTCTGAAATATCTATTCCGAGCCTTTTCAAGTAGCGATTCATTTCATTTACAGTCAGCCTCCTGTCCCCATTTTCATCAGCCAAATCGTAGAGTTTGCAAATTTCATCAGTATCTATACAGAGTGCCATTTATATTTGCAAAAATATTAGTGCAATGCCAATAGATGGTAACTGCAATTCTGAACTTTCAGAAATTCAGCGATGCGAGGATAGAAAACATATGAAAACAAAATCATATAGACAGAACAAGATTTTCATAAGGCTAGCAATGCATAAAAGCTACAATGCCTGCGACATGTGTACACATGGCTTGCATGCGATGCACGTGTCTATCATGTCATAGCCTCGTAGGCGTGTGATCCAGTGATTTTTTAATTAACTATCAAAACTACACCAATTAAACTAATTTTTAGAATTAAAATTAAATATATCATAATATTATAAAAATAATGATTATATTTGATTTTAATTTGTACTGACAAATAACCTAAAGTTAAAAAAAGTCCATGAGTGCTAATACCAAACTCAAGTGTTGACCTTATGACAGGACACTCGAACTTCCCCCAACGAATAAAGCTATAATCGGGTGAAGTTTACGTCTTCAGAGCTGAATATGTATTCAACTTGTTTTACTCGGCGACTGCTCTAATTTTTAGAATTAAAATTAAATATATCATAATATTATAGAAACAATGATTAAATTTGATTTTAATTTGTACTGACAAATAACCTAAAGTTAAAAAAAGTCCATGAGTGCTAATACCAAACTCAAGTGTTGACCTTATGACAGGACACTCGAACTTCCCCCAACGAATAAAGCTATAATCGGGTGAAGTTTACGTCTTCAGAGCTGAATATGTATTGAACTTGTTTTACTCGGTGACTGCGAAAGATACGCAATATATGATGGTCCATTTATATATCAAATGACAGAACTTCTAATGTGGACCTAACATTTGTAAGTTCGATAATTGAATTACGACATAAGTTTCAAAGCAAGAAAAAATTGCATGCCTCTCTTTCAGAATTCGAAACCAGTTGGTTATTGCATTTCGTGCAAGGAACCTATACCATATCCATAATGGCTATCCCGCCTCTCATGCTGATAGTGGGCCAATGAATGAGGTAAGCTGCACCTGTCACTGTATATTCAGGCGGAACTGAAACGCCCCTCGATCTACATCTCGATCTGCCACTGATGGTAATGAAACTACGGGTGAGACTGAAGGATCTAAAGCTAGGGACTTCGCTACTGAAATTGCCAGCTATGGAACTGCAAGGGATGCCACCTACGCTCTTGCCCAAGTGAAACTTGAATAAAAACCATGCACAGGATCTGCTACTACTATGCTGATAGCTATGTGGCTCTCAAACCACGGAATACAGGGGAGGCAAAGATGGCTTCCTGGCTGCTGGTACACCTCCTAGTCCTGCCTCTGCTACTGAAACTGCTACGGGTGCTGCTTCAAAAGAATCTACTGACTGGTGCTGTAGGATACGCTGTGGGCTGGGGCAGGGACTAGCTGCCCCGCAGCCCATCTTGTTCATGTAGCATTCATATTAACCCACAATGTTATCTATTGGATCATGTGTGTTTACCTTCCATGCCATCCCAGATCTAGTTATCCCAACATTCTTATAGTGCACACTCTTTTTTTATTTCGGGCTTTAGTTCCTAGGTTGACGTAAAGAGCCACATCAACTACCAACTCACCGCTCACCCAAATCAAACGCTTCACTGGTCACTCCCAAGAAACTATCATATTGATGTGGAAAATCGAAAAGCGCACCCAAAATTCAATTTTTCGTACCTACCAACTTTCATGCATTTAACTCTCACATGTGAAGTTAAATGATTCTATGGATGATTTTAGTTATATTTTTTTTTGTGTTTTATCATGTTTAGTTGGTGAATGACTTTTTGACCCTAGTTTTCCTCTGTAACAATATAACATCTTTGCAAGCTATGTTAAAATTGTTGAGATGGTGAAAGCAAAGAAGAAGTTGGTCTAGCCACCAATATGGCTATACTTGGAAGTAATTAATGAGAATTTTCTCAATTCTGTCCTCTTTTCTGATATAGTGTGCCTCTTTTCTGATATAGTGCGCATGACATACTATAGAATTTCGTCCTAGAATGCAATGTATAATTTACTGGAAGAAGAATTACCAACAAAATATTATTCAAAACCAACAATAGAAGCTATAGAGAAGGGTGGAAACAAAACTTCCAAGATGACAAATCAATATGCCTCAAAATGTCATCTGCACATAATTATTTCTCACCCGAGACTTCTTTCCTACACTGATATGATTTGTCTGGTAGTTGAGAACATGGATATCATGGAGAGGAAATTCGTCACTTGACAAGGAATAATCATTGGCTCATTCAAGCCAAAACCCCTCCACGGTATGTATCATTTGTCCGAGCCACAACTTATGTAAAATTCCTAGTTCGTTGATAGTTTTATGAAAGAGGAATGTAACCGTATGGAGAAATAGCTCCCTGGTTTCATTATAGAATGGAGGAGAGACCTTAACAACCATAAAGATGAATCATCCCATCAATATTCCATACATTCCTTAAATCCTCCTTTTGTTATGTGAGGAGAGACCTTAACAACCATAAAGATGAATCATCCCATAAATATTCCATACATTCCTTAAATCCTCCTTTTTGTTATGTAGCCTGTTATCACTCCTCAATGTCCCAAGGCTGAGAAAGGAAGCCAAGGCAGTAACCTCAAACCAATCTTTAGATTTGGAAGCTAGCCCTACTAGATTAGAGAGGGATCTCTCAAAGGTCTCAGAACGAATGACGTGACTGGAGAATGATTTTAGATGTTAGGCTAGATATTAAGCTCAATGGTGTTTGATTTTATGGTTTTGCTGGTTGAAGCTCATAGATCTAGGAACTAGGCGAAGGTTTCTAATGATCAATTGCAGAGATATAATGGGGAAAGGTAGGGATGATCAGTGACATAAATAGTTTGTTGTGGTGGTGTAACAATGAAAAGGTAGAGGATCAGAATGAGCATGTAACCATGAATTCGTTCATCAAGAAGAAAAAAACCTAGCATGAAAATCTCAACAAAACATAGCATATAACTTATGGATTGTGTTTAAAACTCATGAGATGATCACAAGAAAGCATAGAGATGGTAGGAAAAAGAAATATAAGAAAAACACTATCACACAAGAATCCCAAGATAATAATTACAACTGCCTGTTATATTACTGCAAAATGTACACTAGCTCAAAGCTATGATTCACAAACATCTAACCTTCAATACTTCGAAATAAGAAGTATTTATACAATTATTTACAAAAATAAATATCTTGAAACATAATTCAAGATTTGTTAAAAAAATAGATCAATACTGCTATTAATATCAGTCAGATGAATTCTGGTGCTGTTATGGGCATTCTGGTGGTAACTGAGCCTCAAATACACATTGTTGTTAGTCCTCCTAGTTGATGAACTGTGCTGCTATCCCTGTTTTTTTGCATTCTGTTTGAGCAGAGGTGAAATGGGAATGCCTAAAAAATATCCTTGTTGTCCTATGAGCGGAGGCGAAATGGATGATTTGGTGCTCTATGAATGGAGGCCATAATCATTCAGTTAGGAAAATTACATGAAAAACAACGAGAAATCGTGGCCGAGGGCATGAAAACATTAATTGATATTGACCATCCAGAAGAATTATGAACCGTTGATCTAGGCTATCTTATCCGGGCCTATTAAATTTGGTCCGTTGATCCAGGCCATTGAATCTGGGCCATTGAAATGTCGCAATCGCAACAGGGGATGGGCCTTTACACTGCTTTTTTAGGTCTTGCAATGAGGACAGACTTGGAATTAAAAAAACCGCAATATATATAAAATATCGCATCCAAAGGAATCTCGCACATCACCATCGGGGAGTGGGAAGGGGTTTGGTGGATGAGGAACTTGTGATTGTGCAATTTCCGATTGCGATATCGCAATCGATGGATCAAGTCCCATTGCAATTGGCAACCAGAGGAAGGTACGATATGTGATATCGACAGACGGGGAAGAAACGTTGCAATATCAACAGAGGGGAAGGAATGTTGTAATATCATAATCCATGGGCGGGACGATATCACAATTGGCGGGGGAGGAGTTTCTACGATATCGGCAGGCTGGAGAATCTAGGATATGCGAAATCGCAATCGCAATCGAGAATGGGGAGACGAGTGCAGCCATTGTATTGATTCAGGAGATTGCGTCGATAACGATACACTTTGTGGGTTTTCTCCCTTTAAAATGAACTTCAACAGTTTTAAATGGAATGCGGCTAGAGTTAAATGGAATGTGGCTAGAGTTTATATCAAATGGAGTTTGGCTATATTTTGAGAATGAGTTTTTTCCAAGGGAAAAAATGGGTTTTGGGCTAGGATTTAAGGATTTTCTCAAGGAAAAAGGGATTTTTGATGGAATGAGGGGATTTATCAAGGAAGTTTGAGGGAGGTATATGGAGTATGAATGAGGATGTTGAAACAAGCTAAAATCTCCTTGAACATTTTTCCCTTAATTACTACTCCCATGATGCCGACCTACGTGATGTCATGACTTGACCCTAATAATGACACCTAATGGATTATGAAACTGATGATATGGAATTTTAAACCTTGCAATATGACCGACCATGAGATGATGACAGAGATGGTGATCAAGACACTTTACTAATGACTCATCAAAATGAGTGATGACACAACCAAAATTGAAACTTGACCATTAAATGTAGGGATTAGTAACATGCTTAGACATACTAACCAGTGACCAAATTTTTATTTGAAAAACCTATAGAAACTATAAAAATTTGACCTAGGACCCTAACAAAAATATTGTAAAAGTACATTTGATCACTGGTGATTGACAGGACTGACATACACTAACATAGCCTATATGTTATGGAAGTTGTTTTCTTATTAGAATGTCTTGTAGTTTCCATTATACTGAGTCCCTCTTATCTATAGGGTTGTTAATGGGTTACATCTTCAATTAGGCCCAAATCTAATATGGCAATCTTGCTAAGCATATTCTTTCTTTCCACACCAAACATACATCCATCAATAATCACACTTTTTATATGTCGACCTTCAAAATGGGTGCCATATATTTATCCTTGGATTTTCTAGCTGTGGGATGGAAATGGACATGTGTTGATCTTCTTCCCATCCAGATTTATCATAGTAAATTTTGGGAAGAGAATTATTTTGACCATTTTTTTATCGAACTTGTCATATTATTATGATTCCCATTTATTGAGCCATTTTCAGTTTACAAGCCTCCAAAAATGTCTATAGCCACTATGGACTGTCCATTAAAAATTTAGGATTGGTAAGCAAATGAAATTTTCACTTACATTAGGCTTTGGGGAAGTAATGGTAGGCCACATGTTTTACCTCTTTTTGTTCTCGATAAGCTCTTATGTAGAGATTTTTCCAATCAAATAGTTGGAACATAGATAGCCCTTGAATTAAAAAAGGACTCCAAGAAACTGTGATTTGAATTCCCCTTGCAAATCAATAATTTACTCTACAAAATTACATTCATTCTGAAAAAGAACTGAAACCTTTATATGAGCTAAAATTGGATACTATTCCTGCAAAGTCGCATGATCCTACCACATTTGTTGAAAATTTAACTATTGATGCAAATGTTAGGAAATATGTTCATGAGACAAATCACTATGATGAACTATTATATGGAGTTTCTTCTTATTTATCTATCTTCAATAAAGCTAAACAATTGGCCCCAGATAATTATCAACATTTTCTAGTTTACAATGATATAGGAAGGTCTAATTTTCCACTAAATTTGCTAAAATTGTTAGAAGGAGAAGGAATATAAAAAAAGGTTGCCTGTTCTTCAACACGACAAGTCACTTCTCAAGTACCCACCCTTGATAAGGTTTCTTCTATGGATCTCGGGAACAAAGTACTTAAGAAAATCTAGTGCTTAACAATATTGTCAAAAATTGGCAATCATTTGTAGATATTATTTTAGAGCCAATTAAACCAGTAGGAGAGACAACAATTCCTGAAACAAGTGCTATGTCTTCCTTTGGAAAATAAGCAATTGATGTCTCACCTAATTTCTTAAAGACTACTCTTGCAATATCATGTGTTATTTCTAAAATGCCTATCATTTCTCGACCTAGTATGTAGACAATTCTTGCATATCCAAATGTTATTATTCAGTTGAACATCAAAGAAATACCACCCATAGATGTATTCTATAGTCCAAAGCACAAGGCCATTCTAAAAAGAGTAGGAAGAAGAGAAAGGTCACTGAGAAACAGGTTTCAACAACGATTATTTCTTTACCAACAACCTCCTTCCAGAGAGTTTGGGAAGGCACAAAAACAACACCAAACGAGGAACTTGAGGAGTTGACTCAATATGCATGGGAATATGCTTATTCCAATGTAGACAAAGCAACCAAATTCAAAGAATTTATTAGGTGTAAATTTGAAAGAATACATCAACTAGAGCAACACTCCTCACAGGCTCAAGCACAAGTGAAAGCTCAAGTTTCTTTGGTTAGAAGCCAATATGAGTATGAAATTAAGAAAAGGGATGAAAAGATAGGTGAATAAAATTAAAAGATAAAGCAGACTAAGGAAAATGCTTTATATTTTGTTAAATTTAAGCATGAACCTCATAAGTTAGACCAACGACTTCCACATGAGCAACAAATTAATCACAATTCAGTCTCAGGAAAAAGTAGTCAACACTTTTCTTGGTGATGTTATTGATATTGAAAGACAATAATATGAAACCAAGTGCAAGCTCAATAATATTTTGCAATGGCAGGAAGATCCTAAAAGTTCCTTTTTGAACCTGCCTAGGATTAATGAAATCCAAAAGTCTAAAGTGACTCTTGTTTGGAAAGATAATATACAGTTGATTAAGAAATTCAAGTAAAATATGTTGAAATACTTTCTAATTTTGTTGTTCAATCCATCATTAAATTACTTAAGGAAGCAAAAATATTATCGAGTGATTTAGAAGAGACACTCCTGGAGGTAGAAATAAAAGAAAAATGGAAAAATGATAGGGTGAAGTTTCATGAAAAGATTAAACAATTGACAAAAGTAAATTTCGAGCTCACCTGTGAATTCTTCATCAAACCACATGGTTACATTCAAGTAACCAAAGTCATCATTGAACATGCAACTTAGTTACTATTATCCTTGCAAGGTCAAGTATTCAGCTGTCAAGTGAGAATTAGACCTCACTCTCCTCTCGAGATGACACATCTTCTAGAAGTCTATCAACAATGGCAAGCACCCACTAGCTCTTCATCAATAGTTATCCTTTTGAGTTGAATATTTCATTTCAGATTATAACATAGTGTCTATTTTAATCTAGTTTGTTCTTACTTTAATTAAGAGAATATTAGAGATGTAACTATTCTCTCTTTTTGTTTGAAAAACTATTTAAACCACTCTTGGGCTCATAATTAAGGGTTTTGAAATTTTGCATGAAAAGCTTTGTTACATCTTTATACTTTTTTATTTCTTTAATATAATCTCTGAACCATTTGTGAGCTCCATGTTCCAAATGAGTAAGACAGAATTGGTATTTTTATCAGTCTTGTTTTCTTTTAATTTATAATTGGAATATTTTCTCATGTATTGTTACTATTGCTTATGATTGATTGATCAAAATAGTGTCACTTTTGATATATTGTTGTTTGTCAATTAAGAGTGTAATTAAAACAAAATCATATGTGAATGGTCTTATGAATTAATTGAATTAGCTATTTAATTGAATTAATTAATTCATCTTTAGATTGCTTTTAATTAACAATATAAATTGAAGATCTATATTTTAAGGTATAAGTTCTGTTTCTTTTTCACATATGTATATCAACACTTGGGTTAATTAGGATATGATATAATTTAGTTTATTGTTTTCATTAAAGTCTTATCAATCTATTTCCATCATTTCCCTTTAGCCTTTACATCCTCCAAGTCTCCATCCATTGGAGCAGCTCCCATATGGGTAATTGGACCCAATTTAAAACCAGTCAGAACCACCAGCCTAAACGAAAAAGTGTCTAATTTGGGGCTCTTACCAGGTGCTTTCGCAAATGTAGATGAGGTCATTTCATACCATCAACACATAGTTTTTGTTTTGTTTACTAAGTGGTGTAAGTCCTAAGATGACTGCATGTTCAACCTCTGGTTTGATAAATTGCGACCCAAAGGCATCTAAACCATCAAAATCACTTGAGGATCAAACCCGGCCTAGGCCAAACTAACCCTTAACATCACATAGTGCCTTAACAATACACCCATCACCATATATTATATGTCCCATGGGCATCAATGGCATAGTTTTGGAGTTGTAGTTTGTGCTTTAGAAACTAGTACGGAAGAGATGTTGTAGTGACCATAAATGGGAGTAAAAATTCAAATATCACCCCAATATAAAAGAGATAACAGAAAATCATGTAAAATAGGTATAGTTGTCGTTTTTATTTCATTTAGATGTTTATCAAGACTTGAACCCATGCATCTGGGAAAAAAATTGTTCACCAAACCACTCCAACTAAGATGCTACAACTTTCAAAACATATAAGTAAAAACATATAAAATTAAATTTATATATGGTCACTAAATCACACTCATTTACATAAACTACAACATCTCCTCCACATTGGGATCTCTATTACTTTTAACCTTTTATTATTTTTTACTTTAGCCAACATGTAAATGTTTACAAAAAAACATTTACACCACTACAACATCACCCCCATACTGGGTTGTAGAGTGCGTCTTAGAAAAAATAAATTATATAAGTGTTATCAGGGCTTTAATAAAATTAAAATTAAAAATATTCTTATATAGAGATGTGAAATTTATATAAATATGTAACAACCCTGGTGAAATTTCCATGTAAAAATATATATATATGGCCACCGTGATGGGACACATATTCCAAGATGAATGGTGGGGGAAACATCCTAATGGGTGTTGATTAGGTTTATTATGGTTTAGGAAATTGGCAAAGGCAATGGCTAAGGCTTTGGAAAGGAAAAATGGCATTTTTGACACTTTTATTTATGAAAATAATGGAAATTATGATAAAATGAAGGTGAAAGGTCACATGTTGCACATGAGGAGTAAAATGAAGGAAAATAATGGAAAATGAAGAAAGTAGAGGCCTCATTAATAAAAAGGCTTTTGAGGAACAATTGGCAAGCTCTTAGTCGGTGTAAGCTCTTGTCTCAAGCTTGGTTAGTGTAAGCTTTTGAGAGGTTTTGGTGGAGCTCTCTTCTATTCTCTCTCTCTCTCTCTCTATCATATTCTTGGAGACTTAAGAGTTTTCTTGGAGCACTCTTGGAGGGTGTGGCACACTTGGATTATTGGATCAAGAAGAAAAAGGAAGAGCAGAAAAGTGCAAGAAGGCATCGGGATTAGCGGCTACATAAAATTTGCTTGCAGGTACCGAGTTGCATGTATGATTTCTTCACTAGTTTTGGCATGCATGGCACATGCATGTGGATTCTTGGTCATGATTTGTTAGTGAAATGGAGGATTGCCTGGATTAACATTGGATTGCCTAGCCTCACCATATCTTGGAAAGCCATAGAGATTATGGGTTCATTTGATTGTTTGTTTTTGGTTGGTTTTCATGTTTCCTCTAGCTTGGGTTGAGTTATTAGTTCTTGGAGCCTTAGTTGGTCAAACGCCCAAGAAGTCTTGTAACGACTTGGGTTGAGTTATTATTCCTGGAGCCTTGGTTGGACAAACATTATGAAAGCCCTGTAACATCTTGGGTTGAGTTACTAGTCCCGTAGCCTTGGTTGGAAAAACACTTTGGAGCCGTTGGTGGGTTGAGTTACTAGTCTTGGCTTGGTTGGACAAACGCTTTGGAACTCGATAACAACGGTGGGTTGAGTTACTAGTCCTATTGGAAGTAATGCTTCCATGTCATGTGTAGTTGTCACTATGAGTCCCTAGGTGTCAGTCTAGAAGCCGTTGATTCCTATGGTATGAGTTGGAGTCGACTCATGTCTGAGTCATAATTTGTTATAGTCAGTGATCAAATTCTTATATATGTAAATGTCTTATGTGATCATTATTCCTGGAGCCTTGGGATAAAGTGACTGTAAATCCATCTAGTTGAAGTCATTCTCTACAAATGTTGCATGGTTTACTTTCCATGAGAGACTTTGCATTTACATTTAATATTAGTATGTCTATATCTGGTTCCTCATTTTAGAGAATCCCCCATATGAGTTTGATTTTACGTTCAAAATTTTTCCCTTTTCAACTATATCATAATCATTCTTTAACTTACTTTATAAATGATTGGTACATCCAAATCATTATCAAACCCAAGAATGAGAACTTGATCCAAATGAGGAATTCAGATTTTGGTATGTTTATTGGGATTGCTTCTGGATAACCTTGAAATATAATTTTTCATGTAGGAAACCTTTAATTTAGATTATGTATGATTGATGCTCCGAAATGATTTTCAAACCCAAGAACGAGAACTTAATCCAGATGGGGAATCTGGATTGTGGTCTATTTGTTGGGATTGTTTCTAGATAACTTTGAAATATTTTGTTTCATGTAAGAAATATTTAGATTCTCTGATGCTGTAATATTAAATCATATTCCCAACATCAAGTTCATGCATTTCAACAGTTGCTTTATCCTTCTAGTGTTATCATTGAGGTTTTGTAAATTTAGGAGATGTCATTCATCTTGGTTATTATTATAGTGAAATTTATGTCTAGACTTTCCTAACGGGTAATGCATACTCCTTAATCTTTGTTCCTGTATGATATATTTTGTATGAATAATGCTTTGAACTTTGAAGTCTATCTTATATCAGCTCAATTAGAAGCATCATATGAACAAATTCTATGTAGTGACAAAACATTCTACTAATACTCCTAAGAGTTACTAACATGCCAATGTTGGCCTCATTAAGAATACAAATTGTTCATTTTTTAGAGTGGTTAAAGCTAACTCTTCATATTCGTTTCTGCATGCTTATCCTGACAAGATTCTTACTAGTAGAAGATATAATATCCCCACACTGAGACAGAGAAATTATAAGTTGGGTTAAAAGAAATCGAATTTGCTAATTTTGTCTCCGCTATCAATTGAGGATGGAAAACAAAATCCTACAAAACACTCAGATTCCAACTATAGGAGGACATTGTGCAAACTGCAATATTGTTGACCCATATGCATTCTGGCTTTAATTTACAGAGTTTTTGTATTTTTCCCTTTTGTTTTGTAGTTACTTAGAGAAACAAAGTTCTTAATCTTTTGTATGCTTTCACAATGTTTTAAATTGTTGAATTGGTTTTCAGTATTAAGTGCGTCCTTGATTTTTACTCTAGATGTTGCAGGTGACACTTTCACTGTCAATCTTACTCTTTCCTATACCACTACCTTATTGTATTTCCTTTGCAACATTTGGTGCAATTGCTAGCTATTATTTTTGAGAAAAAAGTTATTGAGAAGGTATAAATACGACCAAAAATAATGGTTAAAAAAAAATTTAATATATAATTAAAATATAGTTATAATATTTTAATATGGAGACAGACATTTGCAAAAAGAAATATCAGAGACATCAGACATTGATTTATTTTTTTATTTATTTTTGGGAATTATTAAAGAAAAACCTTACTCCCATTAAGGTCATATTCAATGCAATTACTTGATGGTCGTTCTTGTTATTTTGCTAATTGGAGTTATTGAAAAGGTACAAATACACCCAATGACGGTTGTATTACAGCAAAGAGATTTGCTACAACGAAAATACCAAAATTTTAAATAAAATGCAGTTATAAAATTTTAATTCAAGGCTGGTAGAATGTTTTTTAAAACTTTAATTGAATATTTATTGAAAGTTAAAGAGATAACAAAGAGACCAAAACGTAAATTTTTTTTGATATAAAGAAAATGTCATAAAAAATTTCATACATAAAATGTAATAAAATTTTATACATTATTTTGATATTTTCTTTGTGGTTAAGTGAAAAATAAACTATTAGGATTATTTTTATAAATTTTATATTAATTATAAAATATATTTATTTAAAAATATAAATAATATTTAAATAATTATTAATTTAAATTAAAAATTTATTATATATTAAAATAAAATAAAATTTATAATATATTACTATTGAAATTTTTTAAATTATAAGATTGGTGAAAATTTGAAGGGTTAATTTTTGAGGCATGGATTTGGGTTTTTAGATTTGTATTTGAATATGGCAAATTTTGGTTGGCCACATGACTGGGACATCGAGGAGGGGTGCAATTCCCTCCTATTGAGATGTGGTTTCTAGTACTCAGAAGCCTTTTGCACGGGGAGGGCTCATTTGTAGAGAATGGGAGAAATAATGAAAATCAAGTGTTGGGGGCCTAGTGACAATCTCGACTTAAGGGGTGTTGCCTCCCAAAGGTAGCGACAAACTAATTATTCTGTGTAACCGTCTAGAAAAATCAAGGCAATTTACGAAAGATCACACATTGATCTATAAATTTATGGGAATCTGGCATAAGAAGAAGCAAGATATAATGAAATGGATCCAATTGAAATGGAAATTGAATGGATCAATTGAGCTTAGATTAAGGGCTAAAGGTTTTTTTCACCTTTATCTTCACAGATCTGGAAGATCATAAACAAATCTTTGAAAATGGACCCTATTTCATGAATAATGCTAGGTTATTTATGGGAATTTAGCAAGCATGCTACAATCTAGAGAAAGAGCAATTCCTGACAACCTCAGTGTGGGTTCGACTCTTCTCCTTGCCCAAAGACTTTTGGGAACCTAATTTTATTCTCCTTGTCCAATGATGCAAGAATCTCCTCAATCAGAGTCTGTATGCAAAAATTATGCCACTCAAAGTTGACCTTCCTATTTTAACAACCACAATTCAAGAGGATGCCACATCAGCCCCCATTACTCATGGAAAATGGGCTAGCCATGTGATTATGATAAATAAGACTCTAGAAGAGTACATATTCTAACTCTAGTTAAGAGTTGAAGGAGTCAAACCTAAACACTGGTAAGCCATTGGGCTATATTATAACCAAGCCACTAGGAGAAAAAACGATTTTATTCTTTTTGAGTGCATTTTGTTCCATAGATGAGCAAAGTAACCAAGAGGGATAGGGAGAGAGCATACAAAGAGGATTTGGCATTGAGCCCATGAGTCACAATTCTTACTTCCTTGTAGTTGCACCCATTTTCTATTTAGGGAAAGAGAGCGAAACAACCTCACCTTCTAGTTGGGTTTTCTCTCAAAAATATTTCATATGATATATCTTATGTCAATTGTGGTTTGTGAGTTTTTATTCCACTATTCTCTCTTTTTGCATAATTATAATTTGCATGCATACACAATAAATAATAATTAATAGATCTAGAAATTTAATGAGAAATAAACTCTCATAGAATAGATTTCATGGTTTTAATATATTTTATTAGATTTTTTTTGTGAATTAAAAATTGTATTACCTTATGATCAATCAAGTACATTCATACTGAGGGATTGGCTTGGTTAGTCCTAGGGTATGTTGTCACTCAATGCTTCATAAAGTTATCAATTGTCTAGAGTGCAGAAAAGCAATGAAGTTTATATCCGTTTACCAAAGCCACAGAAGCTCTCAGAGTTTAATCAATCCCTCTCCATTGTATAGTGCTCATGATAAGCTTTCCAACGGTATATGGAATTCCAAAAATGGACTCCTATATCAGAAGTTAAAGTAGATTAAAGATACCCTTTGAAAAACTAGAAAGCAAGGAGAAAATAACTAACATTTGGGCTCATCACAATCACAAATCGGGGCTTACTAAAGCAGCAAAAATGAGAGACACTGAAATTTGCAATCAACTGATTTCTGATATCACAAATCACAGATCGTCGGGTCCGAGGCAGAGCAAATATCACATATCAACGATTGGAGGGCCCCGGGCATAGTAAATCCTGCATATTGGCGGTGGGAAAATCCCGTAGTCCCACATCCTGCATATCGGGGGTGGGAAAATCTCGCAGTCCCGCATCCTGCATATCGACGGTGGGAAAATCCCGTATCTCGTATATTGGCCATATCACAATCCCGCAGTCCCACAATATTGCAGTCTCGCATATCACAATCACGCAGTCCCGTAATATCGCAATACCGGTAAATCGGCTATCTGCGGGGTCCCGGGCATAGGCTTATTGTTTATCAGTGGTTCATGATGCTGGACGCCGATATCGCAGATCGGCTATTGCAGGCACAAAGGGGTGCATGCAATTGCAGGGCCAAAATCATCATTGAACACTGATATCACGGGAATCATAGAAAAATGGGCATATAGTGTTAAATCGTCGGGCAAGGCCGAAAAAATTTAACAAAGGAAATCGATGCAAAACAGGGATAGGCGAGCCTTTTTCTCTCTCCTCTAGGGGGCCACGTGGCAGAATACCATTGGTCCTTATAAATGACATGACAGTTGACGTCAGCATGATGTGGCGGTACGGAGGCCATATGGCATGCTGGTCTAGCTTTTTCAGGGGTCCTATGGGGGCATATCTGGGTGACACATGTCACCACTCATGAGGTGCTATGTGGCATTGATGACGTCATCAATCCCACAGATCAACGATCTGCAAAGGGAAAAGGTCGCAACTCCAGTTACAGATCTACGATTGCAATTTGTTGTAAAAAGGTCTCCAATAAGGGGGATGGCCCATGATCACACGGAGGTCTAAAGAACCAAGGGCCATGCACTAAAGGCGCAAATTAGTGATTAGTGATCGTACAAGTCAAAGTTTCTCCTCCCCCGAAGTCCCTTCCAGATTGCGATTGTGATATGCGGTAACTTCTCGGATGTGATATTTTATGTGTTACATCTTACGGGGATTTCGCATCCGTACTGTCGGCCATCACTATGAAAGAAGGTAAATGGTCTCCCTCTCCCATATTATGGTATGCAGGGGATCCTCCTGATGTGATATTTCATGTGTTCTATCTTATAAGGAGTTTGCATCTGGACAATTGACCAGCACTGTGAAAGGAGGTAAAAGGTCCCCCTCTCTTGTCTTACGATTGAGATATCTTTGGTGGGCCCGATCTCGCAGATTATCAATCGCAAGGATCAAGGGGAATGCCGCAGACAAAGCACTACAAATAGCCAGTATGCTATATTCTCCGTAACAAAGCAAAAAGCCCTCCGAAAGGCAGTCCAAAGGCCCTAACGCCTAGTCATAGCCCCCGGTCGTATGACAAGAAATGTAGGCAGGGGCTAAACCAAGGGGGGGCAAAGGAACACCATAAATTATCGTTCTGTAGTTCCTTTTAGAATAACGGTCCTCATGCGGTAATGTTCCGATATCATTGTACAGAGATTTAAAGGGTAGATAGGTCAGAAATTGAGGTATTGAAAGAAGGCATGGGGTAGTGACACACCAATATGGGCTAATCTTGTAGAATCCCTTGCAGCAAGAAACCAAGGACTACATAGGCTGCAGAAATGGATTCGACATCTTCACTGCACGAATGTTGTGAGTAAATGATAGTATGGGAGGCGCAAGAAGACTTAACACCTCAACATGGTGCTCCACTCCGTCATGCAACAAAGGACTACCATGACATGTTCCATTTCCACTCCGCGATAGGCATTCACAGTCAACCCACTCCCAACTTTGGAGAACGAGCTACTCAAGTAGTTAAGTTGAAAGCGATAGGTGAATTGGTCGGCACATCATGGCAAAAACGTGGCTTGATCAAGGGGGACTTCATAGGAGTAGCAGAGGGATACGTCCTCCATCATCTTTCAGTTTTCTCGATTTTTGTTTATTATGTAATTTTGTTTATTTCCAAGAATGGACCAGATCTCGATTGTAATCATTTTGGGCAATAGAGCCTTGCACGTTGAGACAACTTGTCTAGCAGATTGCTGGAGCTCTGGCGAAGATATTTTTTGTAACTGAAACCCAAGCTCCCCCTCTTCTTATAAATAGGGGGAAGAAAGACTTAACAGAGGTTCCAGAATTTCACACCTGCGGGGGTCTGAATTCTAAGATGCCACTTTTGGTTCTATTTGCTTATTCATGGAGGACTTGAACGATGTTGTGTTGAATGTTATGGACTGGTTATTTGGACCCTCTAAGTATGAATGAAACTTTCCTAGTGATTCCAAGTAGATCAATGTGCAATATGTTTCCTCTTTGTAAATCTCATTTATTTTGTGTTTTCCCTTCTTTGAAATAGTGTAATAAAGTTGTTGGTTTCTCTCTAATTCATGGCTTTATCTAGGTTGCTAAATAGAGAACAATACTTGTGTTATATTACAAATTTACTTGTGTTATTCAATAGCCCACAATACTTGTAATAATTACATATTTATTCGTGTTATTCAATTAACCTGCAGAACCTATGTTATCCCAGATTTACTCATGCTATTGACAGATAATGGTACCCGTGTTATATATGGCATGAAACCTTAATTAGCTCCCTACTATTTCTACCATTTCACCTCCTCCCCCTTCCATATTTTTGTTGGAACATTGTTGTAGAGGATTATGTTTGTTTATAGCCCTACGCATCTATTTCACTTCTTCCTCTCCTCCTCTCCACCTTCACTACAACTTTAATATTAAGTTGTCTCATTGTTGTGTGTCAGCCACCAAAAGAAGACATTTATCTTTGAGATTGCTCCGATATACCCCCCGAGGTTGGATCCATGTATTGGCTTGAGTCTACCTTAATTAAGGCCTATTGAACCAAGCCCTTTTATTATATTTTATTACGTGACAATTGGAGTGCTGCAAAAAACCCCTCAAAGATAATCTTCCATGCACTCCTCTATTTAAGATGTCCTAGGCACTGTTCTACAATCAACCTAGCTATCTTTAGGAAGCTTTCTATGTCTCCCGTAGCACTTGTGATGTAGGTTCCGTTAAAAGCTACAACATCTTTTTGGCGTCGTTGTCGAGGAACGTATTGAAGGATTTCCCCCTAGGATATGACAAATTTTTACATTCCCTCTGTTAGGTGAGCAAGAGAAGTGTGGGTTGAAGATCTCTCACCTTGGTGACTCCACTGTTTCAATTTTATGGTAAAAATCCTGTCTAATCCACTATCCATATTTGTATTTGATCTTCCTGGCTTTCAAGCAGCCCCATACTCACTCTGATGCTACAACAACCAAAAAATTTCCATACCTTTGAACCTGAGATCACTCATCTAGGAAGGTTTTCGAGATGGCCCTTCTTGCATTCCTGGCCAACAAATTTGCCCCACTGGATTTTTCTCCTATTGCTGGTTATCCCAATCATGTCCCTTCGTTTCATGAATGGAATACCTATTTGCCTAGATTTAGTGGGAGCACAGATAGAAGGCCTAGCCAATACCTCAAAGAATTTCATGAATGCATGGAACAACAAGGTATTTTTCTTGAAGATGTACAAATGAAGTTGTTCATGTATTATTTAGAGGATGATGATAGAGTCTAGTACAAAACAATATCTCGTGGCAGCATATATTCCTTAAAACATTTTCATATAGCATTCAATCACTATTGCAAAGAACTATATCCATCGAATGCTCTATTTGAAGATTGTTGTGCACATTTTAATGATGAAGACATTCTCGAGGTCGATAACCTTGCTGAAGATGTTTGTGGAGCTCCACTCCAAGAAAACATCTACTCGCATCAAGAAGCATCACCCAATGAGCAAGAAAGAGAAGAAGGAAACATCATTGAGCTGCACATAAACCCTCAGAGGTCTGATTCCACCGATTTTGATGTTCTTCCTTCCTATGAACAATACGACTCTGGTGGAGAGTTAAGTGATGCAGAGCCACCATGCTCCCAGTTATGGGAAGTTGCACAAGAAGAGGAGGCCCACAAGGAGGTCAACAAAGAGGTTCTAATCCATGATGCACATACTTCATCTGGAGAACATGATCAAGAACCTCCTCCGATTTATGATTCATAATATTCAGAGGAGGATGAGATGGATGCAGAGGTTTAAAGGGAGTCATTTACCAGCAAGTGGGTAGCCTTCTCTTAGCAACAAATTTTTCAAGAAGAGCCCGAACTTGAAGGACCAAGTAGTGTCTGTGATAATTTATTACAGAAAGATTCCTACTAGGAATTCTCAAGGTGCCCTCTAGTCTATGACTCTTACAGTTCAAAAGCTGAAGATTCCATTGCAGATTCCCAAGAGGGTTGGCCCTTTGAAAAATGGGCAGTAAAATATCAACAACACATTTTTTCTTAAAAAATCTAAGGATGAGGAGCTAAACAGTGTTTGTGGCTACCCTGACCAAGAAGACATTGGTCGTTAGTAGATTGTTTGTGAAAAAGAGGTAGCTGCAAACATTCCTTGTCAATTCCATGACCCTGTAGCTAAGTACATGAGCATATTCTTTCGCTAGCATCAAAGGTTGTTTCTAGAGTATGCATCAAAGCTTATTATTTGTAGTTTTTTCATGGTGCATGCTTGTTTTGTTTTTAAATTTCAGCATCATGAAGGAATTAGGTCCAGAACCCAAATGCTAGCCTGGCTCCATTGGAGGGTTGAACTCACTTAGGTGAATTGGGCCCTGTGCATAAGTAGGAATATATATAAATAAGCTCACTCAATGAACATTTAATTTCTATTGGTTAGAATTTTTATTTCTGAATTTCAGTTTGAGGAGGAAGTAATTCCCTGCAAACAAAGTTTCATGGAGATTTTATGTAAGTTCATATATTTTTGACTCCATGCCCAATGTTGAAGGATACTATTCTACAGGTTCTCAACACCTTGCCAGCAAGGCACTATCCCCAGTTGGAGCCAATGTTGTCATTCACTGCTTCATAAAGTTATCAGTTGCCTAGAGTGCAAAAAAGAAGTGAAGTTTGAAGCCATTTCCCAAGCCACATAATCTCTTGGAGTTTAATCAGTCTCTCTCCATTGCATAGTGCTCGTGATAAGATTTCCAATGGTATATGGAAGTCCAAAAATGGACTCCTAGATCAGAAGTAATGCAGATTAAAGATACCCTTTGAAAACCTAGAAAGCAAGGAGAAAATAACTAAGGGTCAGGCTCATCGCAATCGCAAATAGGGGCTTACTAAAGTAGTGAAAATGAGAGACACCAGAATTTGTGATCAGTTGATCACTAATATCGTAAATTGCATATCGACGGGTCTGACGCAGAGAAAATATCGCATATCGGCGATTGGAGGGCCTCGAGCACAGTAAATCCCACATATGGGCAGTGGGAAAATCCCGCAGTCTCGAATCCCGCATATCGGCGGTGGGAAAATTTCGCAGTCCCGCATCCTGCATATCGACCATATCGAAATCTCGTAGTCCCATGATATTGCAGTCCCGCATATCGCAATCCTGTAGTCTTGCATCATCGCAATCCTGTAGTCTTGCATCATTGCAATCCTGCAATATCGCAATATCGACAAATCGACTATCTACAGGGTCCCGGGCACATGCTTATAGTTTATCGACAGTTCATGATGCTGGACATTGATATCACAGGCGCAAAGGGGTGCACGCAAGCACAGGGCCAGAATCATCGTCGAACGACGATATCGTGGGAATCGCCGAAAATTGGGCATATAGTGTTAATCATCGGGGAAGGCAAAAAGTATTTAACAAAGGAAATCAACGCAAAACAGCAACGGGTGGGCCTTTTTCTCTCTCCTCGAGGGGGCCATGTGGCGGAATACCATTGGTCCTTATAAATGACATGGCAACTAACGTCAGCATGACATAGCGATACGAAGGCCACGTGGCATGCCAATCTTTCTTTTTTCAGTGGTCCTATGGGGGCATATACATGTGACATGTGTCACCACTCAGGAGGTGCCACGTGGCACCAATGACATCATCAATCCCGCAGATCGGCGATAGGTAGAGGTAAAAGGTCGTAATTCCAGTTATAGATCTGCGATTGCAATTTGCGGTAAAAAGGTCTCCGATAAGGGGGCTGGCCCATGATCACATGAAGGTCCAAAGAACCAAGGGTCATGCACTAAAGGCGCAAATCAGTGATCAGCGATCGCACTGGTCAAAGTTTCTCCTCTGCCAAAGTCCCTTCATTCTTATGATTACGATATGTGGGAACTTCCCGGATGCAATATTTTATGTGTTACATCTTATGGGGATTTCACGTCTGAACTATCAACCAACGCTATGAAAGAAGGTAAATGGTCTGCCTCTCTCATATCACAATATGCGAGGGATTCTCCTGGATGCGATATTTCATGTGTTCTATATAAGAAGAGTTCACATCCGGACAATCGACTAGCACTATGAAAGGAGGTAAAAGGTCCACCTCTCCTGTGTTGCGATTACGATATCTTTGGTGGGCCCGATCCCGTAGATCGTGATCACAAGGGTCAAGGGGAACACTGTAGACAAGGCACTACAAATAGTCGGTATGCGATATTCTCCTTAACAAAGGAAAAATCCCCCTAGAAGGCAGCCCAAGGGCCCTAGCGCCCAAGGACTAAGCGCCTTGTCATAGCCGCCGTTCATATGAGAAGAAATGTAGGCAGGGGCTAAACCAAGGGGGGGCCAAGGAATACCAGAACCCGTTGTTCTGTAGCGCCTTTTAGAGTAAAGGTCCTGATGGGTAATGCTCCTATAGCATTGTACAGAGCTTTAAAAGGCGGATGGGTCGACAACTGAGGTATTGAATGAAGGCATGGGGTGGTGGCACACTGATATGGGCTAATCCTATAGAAGCCCCTGCAGCAAGAAACCAAGGACTACATAGGCTGTAGAAATGGATTTGATGACTTCACTACACGACTGTTATGAGTAAATGACAGCATGGGAGGCTCAGGAAGACTTAGCACCTTAGCATGGTTCTCCACTCCATCATGCAACAAAGGACTACCGTGACATGTTCTATTTCCACTCCGCAACATGCATTCATAGTCGACCCACTCTCAACTCTGAAGAACGAGCTACTCAAGCAGTTAAACTGAAAGCGACAGGTGAATTGGTCGGCACATCATGGCAGAGACATGGCTTGATTAGGGGGTCCTTCACAAGAGCAGCAGAGGGATACCTCCTCCATCATCTTTCAATTTTCTTGGTTTCTGTTTATTATGTAATTTATGTTTATTTCCAAGAAGGGACCAGATCTCGATTGTGATCATTTTGGGCAACATAGCCTTGCACGCCGTGACAGCTAGTCTAGTAGATAGTTGGAGCTCTGGTGAAGATATTTTTTGTAACTGAAACCCAAGCTCCCCCTCTTCTTATAAATAGGGGGAAGAAAGACTTAACAGAGGTTCTGGAATTTCACACCCGCAGGGGTCTGAATTCTGAGATTCCCCTTTTGGTTCTATTTGCTTATTCATGGGGGACTTGAATGATGTTGTGCTAAATGTTATGGACTGGCTATTTGGACCCTTTAAGTATGAATGAAACTTTCCTGGTGATTCCAAGAAGATCAATGTGTAGTATGTTTCCTCTTTGTAAATATCATTTCATTTGTGTTTTCTCTTCTTTGAAATAGTGTAATGAAGCTATTGGTTCCTCTGTGATTCATGGATTTATCTAGGCTGCTAAATAGAGAATAATACCTGCGTTATATTACATATTTACTTGTGTTATTCAATAGCCCACAATACATGTAATAATTACATATTTATTCGTGTTATTCGATTAACCTGTAGTACCTATGTTAGCCCAGATTTACTCATGATGTTGGCAGATAATGGTACCCATGTTATATCCAGCATGAAACCTTAATTAACACCTCACTATTTCTACCATTTCACCTCCTCCCTCTTCCATATTTCTGTTGGAACATTGTTGTAGAGGATTCTATTTGTTTACAACCCTACACATCTATTTCCCTTCTTCCTCTCCTTCTCTCCACCTTCACTACAACTTCAGTGTTAAGTTGTCTCAATGTTGTGTGTTAGCCACCAAAAGAAGACATTTCTCTTTGATATTTCCCCGATCTACCCCCCGCACTTGGATCCATGTATTGGCTTGAGTCTACCTTAATGAAGGCCTATTGAAACAAGCTCTTTTATTATATTTTATTACGTGACAATTGGAGTGCTGCAAAAATCCCCTCACAAATAATCTTCCATGCACTCCTCTATTTAAGATCTCCTAGGCACTAGTCTACAATCAACCCAGAGGTTTTCTATAGGAAACTTTCTATGTCTCCCACAACACTTGTGTTGTAGACGCTGTTAAAAGCTACAAAAGGGTTCTTGTCTTTTGATCTCGGCTTTGACTATATACTGGATCAATCTAACCAGATCCAATATATAGCCAAAGCCCAAATCAAAAGACAAGAAACCCTAAAATTAATATTGTCCATACATATACTATTGTCCTGGTAAATGAGCCCATAAATGATCATGGATCTTTTCGAGAATCCTTTTTTCGTTTTTTCTTATGGGCATCTATCCATTATGAGGAGTTATTAGGAACATAAGAGGAGGATACAATGCTTACATTTCCTTGAATAAATTCCAATTTTGGGGGATCTATAATGGTAATTGTTTCGTTATCACTATCTGAGTGATCTGATTCATGGAAATGTTTGCGCCCACTCATTGACGAAGCTAATAGCATGGTTGTGTCTCTTTTGTTTATGTTCGAATGGTTGATCAAAAAATCTGAAGGACAAGATGGCATGACATATGGCTGATTTGAGGTTGAGGAACTCGATTCAGCTATAAAAAAATTGGTGTTGAAAGTTATCTAGTAAGTTTGATAAAGATTTCTTAGATCCTATTAGAACTTTGGGATCTCCCATCCTCAATATTTATTCTTGGCATCCATAGGAGGAGAGCATCCTTGAGAAGAGGGGCATACATTCTGAAGATGGTCGGGTTGTTGATAGATCTTGCAATGAAAAGTAGTATTTTCATAGTCCATCGGGTTGCTAATAGATCCTACAACTAAAAGTCATATTTCCATAGTCTGCTTGTTGCGAAAAATAATACCCCTCTAGTTGAGGATGATTTTATCCAAAAGCACTTTACTGGGGTCTATCTCAACACATACATGAGAAAATGTTACAATTCCCTTCTCGACCTTGCATGTTTATACCTTAATGAAATGTCTGAGTGAGTTTCCCACATCAGCTAAGATATCTGAATGTAGCAGATGAAGAGGCATATTCGAGATTCTAACCCAAATTGGATTAGGCAGAGATGGCAAGTAAGAGGGTTAAAACTAGTAAACCATGGCTTCATGCAGAGCCCATAACTGCCCCAAAACCAGGGCCCTTGTTCAAAAACCCTGTAATAATCATGATGATATTTAAAGCACATCACAAAGAAACCCTTCGAGCAAAACAACGTATATGCATTCAAGGTCTGGGTTTGTGCACCCATTCTCGAGGTGGAGATGTTCAAGGCCAAAATCCATTAATACGACAAATAATGGGCTTATGCAAATACTCCCCATAAGAAATTTCAGATTGAGGATGATCCTCTTTGATAGTTAGAATCTCTTCAGCCTAATCCATAATGAAGGCTAGCCCTGAGAGCTTTTGGGAGTCAGATGAAAAACATCCTGTCTTGAGGGCATCCTTAAAGGACTTAGCCCGAGAAGCAGCGGGTGCACCATAGCCTTTGGGATCACCATTTAATCTTGAAAATAGGAAGATGGTAGCATCCTTATTTATAATGTAATATCTAAGTAAATTTCCTTCCTAAAGTCGCCTACCACCATGAAGGAGCCACATAAAAACGAAAGGGATTACTGTTCGACCTTGAATTTTGGCAACGTTCATAGATACAAGATAAATTGCTTTCACCTGAAAATAGAAAGTGCCATTAGATAATGGCCTCATGAATACTGAGAAATTCAAGAGATCTAGAGCAATGGCCTCATCATCAATGCAAGAAGAGCCCTTGAGTAGATCCAACATATTGGTGGCCATTCATCCCTTGCTTGGCAAGCCCAAATGAACCACATTGTGCTCAATGACATTTGGCTCCAAGAATCTGCCCCTTGCCTACGTCGAGAGGTCCTTTGAAACAACCGTGGATTCCAAGCATTGACATCGCAAAGAATCGAACCCGAAACCTCTAGGTTTGTCATAAAACACAGACATGGAATTGAGCAAGCTTGGGACCAATACATTCAAGAAAGTGCTTAGAGAAGGAAACAATTGATGTTAATGCAAAACCACTGCCTTAATCGACATTATAAAGTCTCAATAGTTGAACATTCTTCTATATTTTGATAGATTTATTATAACAAATTGTTCAATAAAATATCTATAATAATTTATGGATCAATTATAATTTAACATCCTAATAAAAATAAGTAGATTTTAACAAATATAATTTGTTAAATTTTATGAAAAAATAATTACTCATTCATAAACATGTAATCTTATCTATAAATATTATTATCATATTAAATTAAATATTTAATAAGATGCATCATTTTTTTAAATGTTTGAATAGTTTTATTGGTGGGAATTTGTGTTATCATTTTTTTCGGTTACAAATAAAAAAATATCACTTTATAACCCAATCTATGAAACCTTTTTTTTGGCTTTATAATTAATTAATGGTTTTGTATTAGGATTTGATTTAATTTGTAATACACCTAAATGTGACTCCCCTGAGCTCTCATGCCTCCATGCATCTAATTCCTTTGCACTCATTGATTTAAAATTGAAGTTATGAATAATTATGAGAAATGCAATTGAAGCTAACCATAACAATCATAACAATTTAAAAAATTGTTACAATGGATTAAATAAAATCTCCCAATTTTATATGTCAATAAAAAATAAATATCAATATAAATATAGAATATACATATAATATATAAATAATAGATATATATACTTTAATTAATAGTATATTAATAATATTACAAATATAAAATAATATAAATATATATATAGATTTCCCATTGAGTATGCCTTTCTTTGATGTGAAATACTACGATGCAAATAAGTACACACACCACTTAAAAGGAGGATCCCTTGAGTATGAAGTGGTGTACCTAATTTTTAGAAATTATTCAGTAAACTTACGCGTGGCCCAGCCACTTGAGAGGTTTCTAAAACAATAAATTAAATTAATGATAATAATTTGCTTATCATTTTCTTTGTCATAAAGCTCTTACCAAGTAATAATATTGACTAACTTCGTTTCTATTCCGTACATAATCAATAAAAATACTAAAAAATTGTAATATATCAAAAATAAAAATGCAATACAATATTAATACATGAAATTATTTTGAAAAAAAAGAAAGGAATTAATCAAGATATTAGAGCTGGAATCCATCTTTTACTTAATTTCCACGGATAATTCCTATTGAGATTGATAGCTTGTTTCTCAATATCAATAGCCTCTCTAAGCTTCCTATGGTGGAAATGATCAACCCTTGCAATGACCTTCGCATCCTCAATACAAACATGGTGCAACATGGTGGTTATATTTCTCTGCATGCTCTGCAAGAGCTTATGAGTGAGATCTATTGTCTTAGGTCTACAACATGTTCTTGGATTCTCTATTTAATAGAGATCTATTGTGTCTTAGGTCTACAACATGTTCTTGGATTCTTTGTTTAATAGAGAGATGGGTCTCCCCAATGTATGGAGTGACGGGTCTCCCCAATGTGAATGTATGGAACCCCGCAGGAACAAGGGATCGAGTAGACTCCTTTCATGTCTTTGGGGTTAATAGGGTAAACTAAAATGTAAAACTTTTGATATAATAAAAATGTAATAATAAAATTTGATACATCAATTTAAAGAAATTGTAATGAAATTTTATACGTCAATATGATAATTTTGTAATAAAATTTCATACATCAATTTGATATTTTTCTTTAGGCTTAGTTTAAGTTATAGATGATTCCCTATTTTCACTGGTATTCACCAAAATTTGGCAATACAATTTTAAGATGTTTTGTTGTTTAAAATACATTTTTGAATGCATAAATGGATTCAACACTCTGAAGACGGTATGCAGATTAAACAATTTACTCAACTTAAAAAGTCTCCCTGAATTTCTTAAAATTAAGCTAGAAAAAATGTCATGAAAACACGTCAATTGTAGACAGACTGCATCTTTTATTGTTATTTAAAGATAAAATAAATTATTTTGTATATAAATTTTATATTCATTATAAAATATATATTTATTTAAAACATTTTATATTTTAAAATTGATAATTAATTAATTCTATTTAATTAAGATTAATTACTATTAAAAAAGTTTAAAATAGATAATATTTTTATCAAAATCTTTTCAGACCAAAACTTCAGTGACTTATTTCGAAAATTGTGTTTTATAAATATGTATATCGATTTAAAATTGGGTGAAAATTCTTAGGTCCATCTCAACTCGATCTCTTTCACTCTAAAAAGAGATTAGTACCTCTAAAGGATTGATCCCTCTCTCCCCTTAGTATATCTGGAGTTAAAGATGGTCTAGGGTTGATTTAATTTTTTTAAAATGAAAAGAATTTATTAAAAAATTATTTTATTAATACACAATTATTATTAATTTATTTTTGAATTTTTGTGATCCATATTGAATTAAGGAAAAAAATTGGGTAAAAATCACATGAGGATTTTTTGCCATGGAGAGGCAGAGCATGACACCAACTTAAATAGATATCAATGTAGAGAACCTGACTTCATATAATTGCTATAATAAACGGTTATAACAAATAGCTAGTTTATGAATAATATTATTTAATTTATAGCATTAATTATTAGGATCCAATTATATTAGATAAAATCAAGAAATAGGTAAAGGTTCGAAATATAAAGAATAAAAAGAATCAAAACATTGATAATTAAATCTCCGATAAGGATCAAAGTAAAAAATAACAACCATAATAAACAACTATTTTAATCCCTTGCCTCGGTAGACGACTCCATAAAAAAATGACAAAAAGAGTCAAGACCCTAATAATAAATAAATAAATTATTAAAAATGTCAGCAAAAATAATATATAAAATGAAAACCAAAGTAATGCAAAATATGAAAGGTGATCACAGTCAACCATAAAATAACAGGGCCTATCTATTTTATAATTTAATCAATTATTTGAATTAAAATTTTATAAATTTTAAATAATAATTTAATTTGGATAAATAAAAAAGAAGAATTTTGAATAGCTGGCTCTTTGTTAGGGTATAATTTTTTCTGAATTTTAGACCTTTATAATCCATAAAAATAATTTAATTTAACAATCTCCATTTCCATTTTAAATTTGTAAAATTTAATTTCAAATTTATAAATCCTACATGACAGAATAAGTTTAAACAATAGAAAAAATTATAAAAAATAAATTTAGTTAAAAAATGAGAAATATATTGGGAAATATTTGGAATAGATGTTTTGTCATTTTTTATAATTTCTTTCACTGGTGTATACTCTATATAATTTATTATATAATTTTATTAATTCAAACAAATCATTTAAACAAAAATACATTAATAAGATTTAAATTAAAATTTTAATTTGAAAAAAATATAAAAAAAAAATTCACTTCTCTTATTGCTTTTTTAATTTCATAAAATTTAAGTTTCAAAATTTTATAAAGTTTAAATTTGAAAACCTCCGGATAGAGTTACAACTCTTCTTTCCTCCACCTCAATGATTATACGCTCCCATGTTTACAGGTGGGGAAACAAGTTTGCAATTACGCTAATTAATGAGGGATGCTCAGCTTAGGCTTCCCTGATTTCATCCTCCTTGGAAACCTTCCTTGAAACCCGTAAAACAAGAATGTTGGAATCTTGCTAAAAAAGACTCAACTTTATAGATGGAGTTTTTGCAAAGGGATATGTGGCACGCTACCACCATCCCACCAACTAACATAGTTGAGGGGCATGGTACCGAACCGCCTTCAAGTCAAATTCCTTTCTTGTCCATTGCACATCCCAACATGGGAATTTACCACCCCTTAACAAAGATAGTTAATTCTTGCATTGTTTAGTTAATTTAGGGCTTTGGAGGCAGAAAAAACAAATATCTAGAAAGCATGATGATTCATCATTAGTTGTGGTATGAGTCCATTGATCTGGATTATCTTATCATTAATAGTTTTTTTAGAGGTAGGCTGTTGGCACTACAATTGGAGTATCACCCTTTGCATGATGAATTATGATGAGGCTCTACAAGTCAATTTGTTTTGATATTTTAAATTTGGGCTAGAAGAAACTCGTTATCACTCTTCCTTGTATTGGATTGCAATCATTTTCTGGGTGGTTAATGATTTTGGTCCATATCATTTTTCTTTCTATTCTATTGTCTCGAACACCAAACTCTATGTTTCCTTCTTTTGGTTGCAAAGTCTGGGATGACATAGCCAAGTTGTTTCCTCATCCTTCCTTGTCAACATTGTTATTTCTATGCCTTTTGGGTCTTCTCAGGTTCCTTGGTTCTTTTATGTGTTGATAACTCCTCCTCCAACCCAATTCTACACTGCTTTGGTTGTCTTTCTGTGTTTGGATCCTTGCAGTTGTGTCACGCTTTTTGTTTAGTCTCTGCCTGGTGCTTGCAACTCGTGGTGGTGTTGGTAGGAGTACATGTCAATTCTCATTCCTCGCGAGTCAAAATGCCTCGTTAAACATCCAATGTGTAACATGGTGTAATTTACTAAGAGAGTGGGCATTCTTGATCTTTGTTATGAGCTGAGAGATGGACCTCCAAGCACTGTGAACTCACTCCCCAACCGACCCAAGAATAAATCACCCATGTGGAACAAGAGCTAGCGGATGAGAGACCTAGTATTACTCATTCAGAAGTCTTCGATGAGCTAGTATATTGGTTCATAGATGCAAGAGACATTAGGGGTTGCTACAACCAATATTTGTACATGGTGGATATATACCGGCACTTAGAATTACTACTTGGAAGAGTCTTCGTTGACAAAATATTAGAAAATTAAAAACTATTAACAAATGACAAAAGCATGTTTTTGTTATCTTACTAAAGGGTGATTTTGGGTTCCACCTTCTATATGCCCATGCCTTAAGCAATGTTTCCAAGTTGTTGACTTGTTAATTCTTCTTCATTTTAGGCCTTTGCATTTTGTGCAAGTGAAGTAACACTTCCATCACTAATGTCGTGAAGTTTAGATGATTATTAGATAGTTTCTCATTATTATTTGCATGCACAGAACAATTATATTCATCAAGATCAACATCTATAATGAATTAATGCTTCATTGAATATAGGTTGTAAATAATTCAACCAATGGGATGCACCAATGCCCATGTTAGAGTTGCAATTTAGTCGGCATTGTTTTCTATTTAAACAAAATATTCAAGCCATTCATTAGTACAAAACGAACATTGTTGGACAGTTGGCATTGTCTGAGGGTTAGTGACATATAATAATGTTGATTGGGAAGGCAACATTTATGACAAGAAGAGCACTTTTGGTGCAACATTCTTTTTAGGAGATTTCTTAGTATCGTGGGTCAACAAGAAACAAGACTCCATCTCTCTATTAATAACTAAAGCAAAGTATATTTCAGTTGCCACTTGCTTCTCACAATTTTTTTGGATGAAGCAGACCTTAAATCACACTAAGGTAGAGTTGACTAATCCAATTCCAATAATGTGTGACAACACTAGTGATATAAACATTTCTAAGAATATTGTCATGCACTCAAAGACCAAGCACATTCCTATCAAGTTTCATTTCTTAAGAGAATAAGTTGTTGCTAATGTTGTTTGACTTGAATATCTGGTCACTAAAGAGCAACATGTAGACATTTTCACTAAGATACTAGCAAGAAAACCCTTTGTATATCTCTAGAAGCATATAGGATTTGTGACCCCTCCACCCAAATGACTCAATTACAATGAGTAGACTACAGTGTTTTAGGGGAATAATTTTGGCGGCATCCTTTTCCATTGATGTCAAAGGGGGAGAAGTTTATTATGCCAAGGGGAAGAAAAATGATGGAGCAAAACCATTTCTAGTTTTAGGGGGGAGTTTATTTTGTTGCCATGAATGCTAAAGGGGGAGATTGTTGAACAATTGGAATTGTCTGAGAGCTAGTGACAAAAAGTGTGTTGGCATTGACGTCAACCAGATTAGCAATGAGGTTGCTGGCAACCGATTTTGGAATTGATGTGCATGGTTTGTTAAGATCAGTGGGAGTCCTATGGTTGTTACAGTATCTTGTAGAAAATAATCATAGTAGCAGGATTATTAAAGAAGTCGTAATATGATGACTGTGATGGTTAGGAGTCTTGAACTTTGGAGGAGATTATGCATCAATAGATTAGCTCAAATTGTCTTGGAAATGGCATAGTTGGATTGTGCTCAGAAAACTCTTTCTAACGGTATGTGGAAATCCAAAAATGACCTTTTGGATCACAACTTATTGGTGGTCAAATTCAGCACAATTAAAGGCATAATTATAGAGCCTAAAACCTTATAGGTTTGTTAAATAAGTGACTTGGATAAGTTTGGAGTCAGGTTAGCAAGAACAACTCTTGAAAGCTCGAAGGTTTATTAATAATCAACATGGGATAACATGGAGCTAAGATAGCGAGGAATGATAACTAGCAGACCATCAATTGATGAAACCTGTAACAGAGATTTCCTAAAAGGTTGAGCCTATTAGCACTTTGTAATTCCTCCAGGTTGAGGAGAGGAACCCAAAGGTAACCACAAACCACTTTAAAACTAGAGTCTAGCCCTTACAGCTTCAGAGAGGGCTCTCTCTATATGAATATTCAGTCACTTAGATGACTAGTTGTCTTAGGTGTTAGGCTAGGTACTGAGATAAGAGAGGAATAGGTCTTAACAGTTTGATGGCAGGGAAGAGGAAAATTCCATTGGGAATGGAGTCATATTGAGCTAATGATTTTCAGTGATATGATGGGAAAATGGGGAATCCTTTGATAGGGGAAAGGTAGGAAATCCTTATGGTGTTTTTGTCAAATTTCATTGTAGAAAGGTGAGCAGAGGAGTAGTGGAATTGATAACATCTAAAGCATCTAGATGAGGATGAATTTTAGATATTACGATGGAGGAAAACCACTAAAATGTTCAGTGAGCCATAACATAGCACTTAAAAGTGAATTCTGAAATAAATTTTGCTTAACTAAAAATTTAAGACATGACATTTAAGCATGGAAATAACATAATATAATGAAACAAAAACAGAGGATAAATATCACCATAAGAGAGTGACACATGAATCCCTGAAAAAGAAGGCTTCAACCTTCATCATTCATTGAAACTTTTTATTGAAAATGTATAATGCTCAATGTCTTCTCTATCAAACCCTGACCAACCAACCCTTTGCACATCAAAATTCATCAAATATATACAATTATCTCATCCCTAGACTAAGGAAGTCAAAATCCATTGTTTTCCCAAAGATAGGAAGAGGTTACAATGCTTTTGGAATGAAATATTTGGAAAATCTACCCATATCCTACTATCTAGGGTTTTTTTTACCAACCAAAAATATGCTAATTGAAGAGAAAATCACGGGATTTGGTAGAAATATATTCAAAATTCATCATCCAAATTAATTTGGAGTCAATTATGTCAAGTTCGAGGTCCACCAAGTCGAATTTCAAAAAATTCTAGAACTTTGTCAACAAATATGGCTTGGCAAAATTGTGAAAAATGAGTCTCAAAGTGACACGTGTAATTCCAAAATTATAACTCCCATGTAAAAACCGAGAGATGTTTTCGTAGAAAATATTCTTCTTGATATAAAACTCTCTTAGTGTTCTTAAATGCTCCTCCATATCCTTGGAATCCACGAATGCTCCTCCATATCCTTGGAATCCACGCCCAAAAATCATGGCTGAAACAGGAAATGATGAAATCTAAAACAAATAAGATGTAAAGATTCATTTTAATCTTCCAATCTATGACACATGTTACAAAATTGAAGCAGGTTTTTGTTATTTAGCTCATTTTTGAAAAAAACCTCTTTTGTTTTCAATACTCATCTCCATTTGGTTAGAAAACTATTTTGAAGTTAACTACTAAAATAGTAAAAAACACAGTAAACCCCCTGTAGCCAAAACGCAACAAGTTCATCCTTTGCATAATTATGACCATCTCCCAATATTATGAATGCATAAAAAATGTGCAAGAAAACCCTTGAATCATGAAATAGCTATTAAAAAACAATTTTCAAAATTTGAAACCTCCCTTCTTGAAAATCACCATCAACAACAAAAGTGCAACAACAAAGCGCAACGAATTTCATTTTCATGGGTTTGACCAAGTGTTGAAATTTTTGACCGAGAAAAATAGTTGGTCGATGACTTTTACAACCTTTTGAACCCTCTTTGAAACTCCACTTATGAAAAGAATTGCAGAATCATTAATTTTCTTCATATCATATATTTTTTTTACGGTGGCACAGGAGAAAAGCACAACAATGAAGGAATAGATGTGAAACTGACTAGATGAGCGCCCTCTTGAACATTTTGAGATGAATTTTGAGTTATTAAACACAAAATGAACAAGAAAAACAAACTTCTAGAACCTGGAGGTCGTCAAGGTGCAAGAAACCATAGCAACTGTGAAAGTGCAACGCAAAGGAGAAGCGCATCAACAACTTGTGGTGATAATGATATGATGAAGTATTTGATGTGACTTTGCAACTAACTTGAAAATACACCACTGACTTGTTCCAATGATGAGAAAACAAAGACCCACTACCATCTTCACTCATGTTTTTGATAACGCATTACCCTAGACTTACTAAACCTAGACCTTTTAATACTTTGACAACTTGATATTTATTTACCACTCAAACGTTAGCATATCCTATTGACACTAAGACTTGATCTCAATGAGATCATAACAACAATTTACAAATTGACCAAAATAATAAAAAGACTAAGCATGGATTTGACTACTATAACATAGGAAACTAAGAGATCCCAAAAGCAATTGTAATTGGAAGTCGCCAGTGCCGCTGATAGGCGAAGGACTTCATTGCAGTAATGCTGACAGGTAGAAAGTGGGCCAATGCGGAGGTCTTCATTGTCAGTGGTGCACACAAATGGCTAGAACGGAAGCTCGTACGCTCGTAAGGTGTATGAAATTGTACTTCATAAGAAGTTACTGGAACGTGGGGTTTCGAGTATGCGTTTTATCCAGGGTTTAAGGGCTACGGGAAGAGTGCTGGAACAAAGGCACATGCAGTGGCTATGACCAAGGGTGCAGAGTTAAAAGGATGAAGCATCAAGATTTTATGGCAAGTAACAAAGCTAGGTGATGGAATATTTTTCCAGTAGTTGACATTTCCGTCAAAATATGAAAGGCGCACCTAGGACTTGGTTTTACAGTGGTTTCACGTGTTTTGATAGCTAAGGGGTCGTGTGTAAAAAGGGGATTTCTGGATAATTATAATAGAAAAAGACGTGTTGTGGGAAAATGTTTAAATGTCCTTGGGATATATACATAGAGTGTTATGTACATATTTAAAAGGTGCTAAGGTCAAGTGGGCCAAGACAGAAACCTGTGAGCCCGTAAGTTTTAATAAATGCTATTGAAGAAAAATATCTAGATGCCAGGGCATTCGAGCCTCTAACTTTGTAGTTGCATATGTAAAGAGTAGGGGCCCAATGATGTTTAAAATGATAGTCTCGTGTGTTTACATAACACTTTGAGCCTGAGATATGGAGTTCAGGGCATGGGTGAGTTGGTAGTTGAGTAATGTGCATATTAGGGTTGTGTTGACGGTGTTGGACCTGCCAACATTCAGGGGATCACCTGAGTATGAAGCCCCAACTAGACCTCACACCGTTTGGTGTGGGAGTCCCATCCGGTGTGATGGCCTAGTTGTCATTGTCTTAAGTATTTGCCTCAACTCTTGCTTGTCAGCCCAGGAGAGTGGTTCGCTTTGTCTTCGAGAAGTGAGGTTCGCGTGCCTGGTGAGTTTAAGTGTACTTGTGTCAATGGTTCTTTCAATGTGAGGGGAAAAAGGTGAAGGTGAGTTCCAGGTTGAAAGGGATTAGTCCCAACTTAGCTAGGAACACACAACACAAAAGACATAAATAGCTTCCGGCGTAGCAGTGCACTACGATGCAACAGTCACAACATACAAGGTAAGATAACATGTGAAAAACTCACATATCAGTCCAAGATGAGTGCAACAATTGTTACAACAAGGTTCATGTGAAAGGTCTATCTGATTTCTAGCAGAGCAATCGACACGGATGGGACGACATTAACAACATATACAACACATTTTCATTAACAGATTATGCATTACAACAAATGAATCAGTTCAAATGTAGAACACATGGTTAAAGACACATGGATTACAAGTGTTAAAGTTCAGTCTTACAACAAATACAATACATGTCTGAAAATGTGTTGGCTTGTTGACACGCTTCTAAATTAAGCGAAAGTTCTAAGACACATCGTTACACCATACATCACTAACCCCGTCAATGGGGCATTGGAGCCACTACTTACTCCTCAAAGAAAAGATTACAAACGCTCTTGGCTATGTGGGAGGAGCTGAGGTGAAAAGTCCTTTCATGTACAAATGAGGGGGGTATTTACAACCAAGGGTGAAACTGACCATTGTGGTTGTTCGACTACCCTCATGGCCGTTCGACTTCCATGACTTTCCAACTTGCATGACTCTATGTTCAACAAGTGGGTCTCTTGGACTTCCATGTTATATCACAATGATCGACAACAAGCTCATAGTAGAGATGTGGGCAACATGACTCATGAATTGGCATGACAATGCTGGTACATTCGTGTTGTTGCTGGAGTGCATGTTGAGCTACAGTGTTGCTGAGTGATGGATGTATTCATGGTGTATCATATCTTCACCTCTGCATGGAGAAGTGAGTGGAGTCTTCAATGGTCTTTGGTTCACTTGATGAAGCTCTAGCATGTTGTTCCTTGCTTTCATGTTGGAAGGCTTGATAGGCTCACTTGTTCGAGAAGGTGCATGTTCGTTGCGTTTGTTCTCTTCGCATGCTTCGTTCATTCGTCCGTTGGTGAACTTGTCCATCTGCATGTGCTCCCTTCGTTCATCCAGTTTGTTGTCTTGACATGTTTGTTGGTGTACCTATACCTATAGTCACTCATGACGAGATGACATCAAATCCAAAACCTCCTAGTCTACCATGACACATGATCATTCGAATGTAGGTGAGCGGGAGAGGCAACAGGGTTGTGATGTAGGATGATGGCTCTGGGAAACTACCGATGAAAAATGTGCAAGAGTCACTGAGAGATGGAGACAAACAATCTGAGTCAAAAGTGACTGTCTACAAGGCCTGGCTCGGATGGGAGGCAAAATTGTGCAAATTTTGGGAGGGATAGTCTGGGCTATAGGAGGGAAATGCAAGCATGATTTGTGCATTTTTCGAAACTAACAATTAGCAGGGCTTGGACAACCATATTTGCACAATTTTCTAGAGGAACGGGCCGAGCTCCATGAAGGGTCAGCAGGCAGGGATTGCGTAGTTTTTCTGGGGAACTACTTGGGAGACTGACAGACAGACTTGCGCAAATCCCAGAGGGAACTACCAGTTGGTTGTTGGGGTCACTGGCAGTAGAAAATACACAATTCTTGGATGGAGCAAGCAGTCTGTTGCGGGGATCTGCTGGCTAGGAAAACTGTAGTAAGGCTGGAAGGTCAGCATGTTGATCATCTTTGCACAATTTCTAAGTTGATTTGACTAATGGGAAGCGGGAGGCTTGCTCGTGAGCACTACACAATTTATGAGATGAACAATAGGTCAACTACCCGGGTGGCCAACATGAATGTTACCTGAGGGAACTAGCTAGGTGCTTCTGCGCTATTCTAGTTGACAGTCAAACAAGTTGAAAGCATGGTGATGGTTTGGTTGTCAGTGAGGAGTTTGGTCATCAAAACTTCAAAAAAAATGACTAAGTGTGTGAACAATAGAAAGATGCATAGGTGATCATACAAACACACACTTGCATAACTTGACGACGAAACGAACGAACCATCCAGACACACATGTTCAACATGACTGACCAACAATTCAACTGACAAGCGCGACAATCGTGATTGATCTTTCATGATTGAGATGATGCTTGTGCGATAGTGAATGTGACTCCATGTGTGAGTGCGACAAATGCTTCCATGGCGAACACAACAAACATATACGAATCAAATACTTTGAGCATAACCAGAACATGGTTGCAAGCATGACTTAGACATCAACATGTAGAGGCTTGAGTGCAATAAACAAGCAAGGCGAATGTAAAGACTAACACAAGCTCACAGAGTGAACCCAAGTGTGTGCAGTCATCAAGTGAAACTCTCCAAGGGAGGCTCCGAAATTGGTGCAGGCCAAAATTCTGGAGGGTGGTTGTAGTCGCTACAAAACTTGGCGACACACTGGTAGAACTCCATCTTCTCTGTTTCAGTTCATTGCTAGCATAGGGCCTTGGTCCTTCAGGGAGTATTGAATCATTGTGCAGGTTAATTTAGCTTTCCCACTTACCCCATGGACATACATGGTTCACCCTTTGCCAACTTAGTGAAACAAAAAAAGTTCAGCTTAGATCTCAGTGTTTTGAATTCGGGAGGGGTGGTTTAGCTCACGAGTTGAAGATTTTTAGTGTACAAGTTTTCATATTTGGTGTTGCTCTGCTACCAGCAAGCCTAGACAGTACCTCGATGGAGTCCCATAGGAACACACACATTGCTCCACTGCCAGCAAGCCTGGTCAGTAACCCGGTGGAGTTGCATGCTTCACCTCTCTGTGCATGAGGCCTTTCTCTTCTTTCGCCTTTGTATTTTTTTTTTTTTTTAAGAGAAATGTGCATAAGCACTTATTTATTTTTGGGGTGGAAGAGGGATCTTGACTTATTGAGAGAAGAAGAGTTTGTTCCTTCAAAGAAGCATGTAAGACCTCTGACATAGGTTTGCTTGTTTAGATTTTTCCCCTTCTCCCTTTCTACTAGTTGGATTAGCTTAAACACATAGAGCAAAAAGATGAGTACAAGCATGGGACTTCCAAGTGTGGACACAGGTTCACGGTTGGACCAAAGCTTCCCTTACAAACAGTTCATATTTTCTGTCAGGACTTCATCAGCCGAATGTTGCAACCAAGCACAAAGAAAATGGACACAAGACAGGCCAAGTGTTGCAGTGTCGCAAGTCTTTTCAAATTTCAGCCACATACTCTATTCAAAAGCCAGAATGTAGAAGTTGACAACACATATTTTCGAAAACAAAAATAGTAATATATCAAACAAACAAAATGAGCGTGAATGAAAATAGTAAGCAAGATCAAACAAAGTGAAAGCAAAGATAATAAGCAAAACAAACCAAATGAAAACAACAAGTAGCAGGCAGACTATGTACATGGCACGAGCGTGGCCCAACCTATTGAAACTAGTGTTTGAGGACTTGGCCTTTGATAGGAATATTATCAATCGTCCCATCAAGTGATTGCAAATGATAGGTGTGTGAGCCAATTTTCTCATGGACCAGTGTCGGTCCACCAGGCTCCGCTACCAGAACTTGGTGGCATTCCAGAAGACCTTCAAGTAAGACAACACCATTGTTTCAAGTACTGTGTGCAACATGGGCTCGGATGATGGCATGGGGTAGTTGTTTTTATTCTGGGAAGGATTCAATTTTCTAAAGTCAATGCGTAAGTGGATCTTCCCAGATTTATTATGTGCTATATTTGAATTAGAAAACCAAGTATGATGACGAAATTTGCAAGTAATCCAAACACTTAAAATGTTAGTCAATATTTTTGACAAAAGGAGGACATACAACATGTATGTGTTACTTGTTCTTTGCTGCAATGGCTTGTCTCCTCCTTTACCTGGAATCTCATGTTGGATTGCTCAAGTGCAATGGGTACTCAAGTCATCATCTACTCATGCAGACCCACCTCGGTACTGTTTGATCAAGTGGTCAACAGTTGGTTGTTGTTGCATCGTGTAACTTGTATCGAGATTGGCCATATTTGGATCATAGTGGGTTCCCAGGTTTCTTTGTTTGTTCATGGTGTTGGTCCTTCATGTGTTCAGCACGAGTGCTTCAACATCATAGTTTGTGACTTCAGTCTTCAAAAGACTTGAAATCACACATGGTCCATTATTTTGGATGGTTGAGATACACTCGTTCCTTGTGACATTGTGTGTTCCTGATTTTCCAAGACTCATGGCCCACAACTTGTCTATGTATGGACCGTTCGGTGTGCTGGTA
This sequence comes from Pinus taeda, assembly GCA_000404065.3. Taxonomy (NCBI): domain Eukaryota; kingdom Viridiplantae; phylum Streptophyta; class Pinopsida; order Pinales; family Pinaceae; genus Pinus; species Pinus taeda. Next base: position 45,262 of record APFE030679054.1, read on the forward strand.
CTATTGCTACTACTGCTACTATTAGAAAAACAAACTGTACAAGTTTCATTATCATCAGTTGGGTGAGGAAGGAGTCCCAACTACTTATCTGATGAGGTTGGCATTGGTTGTGTAAGATAACACTCCAATGTCTTTTCCAGGAAGCAATTTTCAAACATGAGTTCTATGAAGGCTAATGGTTCGTTCTCACCGTTAAGGGGAGTGACATTGTGTTTCAAATACCTCTCTAATAACACCCAAATTTGGGTGCATTTTCCCTTGTACGGAAGCCACATGTGAGACCAGTTTGTGGCAAAGTATCCATCTAGCTTGCTAGACCAGTCTCTGCTGAGCAGCAGACCATATGCTTTTGGTATGTCAACAACAACTATGTTGATGCACTGGTGGACTCGACTGTCATGGGATAGTCGGATGATCATGTCTCATAGTTCACTGATGGCTAGTACTAATGTTTTATCAAGTTGGATGATTCTTATGGATGTTTCGCTCCATCATGCATTGATCTTCTTAGCAATGGAGAGCGGCAAGACATTGTCACGCCAGAATCAACCAAGCACTTGTGGACATTGTAGTTGAAAACTTCAAATGAAAGTAGGAACACAGGGCAACCTGAGTTTTTTTCTTCCATCTGAAGTGTATTGAGCACAATCAATAGTGATCTGGGAGGTGTGCTTGCTCCCTTGCTAGTGGAGGCCACAATGTCTGTTGTTGTTTGTCCCAATGTGCACAACATGATATCTCGCTGACTCTGGACTTTGGCTAGCTCGAACAAATTGATGTTCACTCAACTTTTCTTCATGTCCTCGACTATGTTGCAATCCAAAGGTGGTAGACTCACCGAAGTGTTCGAGGTGGAATGGATGCTTGTGTTGTCCAACAGATTGTTCTACAATTTGCTGCCTATGGACTTGCTCTTATCCATCGCTGTCTTCCTGGACTTGCTCTGTGTTGGTTTCTTTGAGGTAGTTGGTGGGTCAACCTTCTTTATTAATTGTCTCACCTTCTCTTGCTTCTCTTTAAGTGTAGGGCGAGCCCCTTTACTCCTAATATGATAGCGATCATTTTGCTTTTGGGGCTTCTTCTCGGTGTTAGTCTTCGAGACTACTTGCGAGCACTGGTATGCGTTCACCACGTGCCTCGAACTTGGTGCTTCATCAGGTGCAACCTCTTCATTATCATCAGTGTCTTCTAGCTGCTCTTGTATGTCGCCATCCGCATCAAGTGTATGAGTACATACAAAGGTAACAACTCACTTCCAATATGAAAAAGAGTTCTCGAGGTGAAATTCTTCATGGAAGGATCAGTACTTAGGATCAGTGCATTGATCAAGTTGGAACATAGGCTTCTGCGCAAATTTGGAACCGAACCGGTTGTTGCTCGATGAGCTGGTTGATGAACTGCCTACCTATCTTTGTCTGGGTAGATGACTATTCGTGAATGTGTCCATCTTTTGTTGCTTGAGTTCAAACATTTCGGTGGTCAAGTTCTTGACAAGGCGAGTGAGGGTCTCAATGTTAGTTGCTTCCTTGTTTTTGCCTTTGCCCGCCGTTGCTTGGGGCTTTCTATTCTCATCCTTGGAGTCTTTCGTTGATTCATCATCCTTGATGACTCCAATGGCATGCAAGTCTTTATCAATAGAAATAACCTCTTTGTAGCTTTATAAAAGTGTTGGCTTTGTAGCTCGCTTGATGAACTGTGCAATGGTGGTTGGCAGTGCAAATGTGTAATAGTCGACAGTGATGGAGTCATGAATTTTGGTGTCTGCTACAAACTTGTTCAAAATACACATAAACCGCTAATTGAAATCTTTCACTTTATCTTTTCCCTCCATCCTTAAGCTTCCCAATTCTTTAAGTAGCATGGCTGGGGTCTTATCATTAGCAAAATTTTCAAGGAACATATGTTTGAAAGAACCCCAGTTCTATATGGAGTTGGGTGGAAGGCTATGATACCAAGAAGTTGTTGGTCGTCCAAGGTACACGGAAACAATCTACATGCCACGTCATCATAATGTACCTCAAGGGTCTACATCTATAGGTAGAAGTTGTCTAAATGGTCTTCTACCTTCACCATGCTGTCAGGGTTGAACTTGATGTTCTTTCTCTCTGCTCGCTTCAACATCTTGTGCAGAAAATTCGGGTGAGCCAATGGTCCCTGAGTCATCCATTCAATATTTTGTTTAGCCATCTTTTCATCCTCTATGTCCTCTTCGTCTTCCTCCTCTCCTTCAGAATCTGATGGTTTGGATCTAAGTCTGTTGGTTTGTCTCTACCTCCACTTCCTCCGCTGCCTTCCCCTCCACCTCCTATATTGGAGTTTGATCCCAAGACCACAAGAGTGCCTTATTCATATTCAAAGAAGATTGGAGGTTCCTCTCCATCTTCAATAGCTTCTTCCAAACCTTCAAGAGTAGAAAGGAATGCTTCTTCCAATGATGATACAACAATCCCTGTGGGAGTGGATTTTCGCTTCTTAGATGCGTGTGGAAGATATTGTATGCCTGGGATTAGTCTGACTACTTTCACGAACTCGTGAGTGATGGGATGGATGGAGCGAAGGTGTTGATATGAAATCTCGTGTTCAATTCTAGGAGGTGAGGAGTAACCAACTATTGAGTTGTGAGAGAGGGAGTGTGAGTTACTACCTTGACCGGATGGTTGATGAGTGAGTGTGAGAGGAATTTTAGCCATTTACAATTGGCTTCCCTCCTTCTAGCACCAAAAGTGTTGAAGGTGTTGGACCTACCAACGTTTAGGGGATCACCCCAATATGAAGCCCCAACTAGACCTCACACCGTTTGGTGTGGGAGTCCCATCTGGTATGATGGGCTGGTTGCCATTGTCTTAAGGATTTGCCTCAAATCTTGCTTGTCAGCATAGGAGAGTGGTTCGCTTTGTCTTTGAGAAGTGAGGTTCGCATGCTTGGTGAGTGTAAGTGTACTTGTGTCAATGGTTCTTTCATTGTGAGGGGAAAAAGGTGAAGGTGAGTTCTAGGTTGAAAGGGATCAGTCCCAACTTAGTTAGGAACACACAACACAAAGGACATACATAGCTTCTGGTGGAGCAGTCCACTCGGATGCAGAAATCACATCATACAAGGTAAGATAACATGTACAACACTCACAGATTAGTCCGAGACGAGTGCAACAGCTATTACAACAAGGTTCATGTGAAAGGTCTGTCTGATGTCCGACAGAGCATTCGACACAGACGGGACAACATTAACATCATATACAACACATTTCCATTAATAGATTATGCATTACAACAAATGAATCAGTTCAGATGTAGAACACATGGTTAAAGCAACATGCATTAAAAGTGTTAAATATCAGTCTTACAACAAATACAATACATGTGTGAAAACGTGCTAGCTTTTTGATAGAATTCTAAATTAAGTGAAAGTTCCAAGATACATTGTTACACCATACATCACTAACCCCATCATCGGGGCGTTGGAGCCACTACTTCTCAAAGAAAATATAAAAAAATCTCTTGGCTATGTGGGAGGAGCTAAGGTGAAAATTCCTTTCATGTACTAATGAGGGGGGTATTTATAGCCAAGGGTGAAACTAACCCTTGTGGTTGTTCAACTACCCTCATGACCATTTGACTTCCATGACTTTCTGACTTAAATGAATTTATGTTCAACAAGTGGGTCTCTTGGACTTCCACATTACATCACATTCATTGACAATAAGCCCATAGTAGAGATGTGGGAAACATGACTGATGAATTGACTCGACATGACTCGACATGACAATTTTGGTACATTCGTGTTGCTACTGGAGTGCATGTCGAGCTACAACGATGTTGAGTGATGGATGTCTTCATGGTGTATTATAGCTTCACCTCCGCATGGCGAAGTGTGTGGAGTATTAGATGGTCCTTGGTTTGCTTGATGAAGCTCTCGCATGTTGTTCCTTGCTTTCATGTTGGAAGGATTGACAGGCTAACTTGTTCGCGAAGGTGCATGTTTGTCACGTTCATCTGCTTCTCATGCTTCATTCATTCATCCATTGGTGAACCTTTCCATTTGCATGTTCTCCCTTCGTTCATCCCATTTGTCGTCTTGACATGTTTGTTGGTGTACTTGTATCTGTAGTCACTCATGATGAGACGACATCAAATCCAAAACTTCCTAGTCTACCATGACACATGATCATTCAAATGCAGGTGACCGAGAGAAGCAACAGGGATATGATGCGAGATGATGGCTCCAGGAAACTACTGATGAAAACTGCGCAAGAGTCACTGGGAGATGGAGACAGATAATCTAAGTCAACAGTGACTGTATGCAAGGTTTGGCTCAGTTGGGAGGAAAAATTGTGCAAATTTTGGGAGGGACAGTCCAGGTTGTGTAGAGCCTCTAACCTACACCTCATCATCTACTATTATCTACTGTTTTTTTCATCACCTATCTCTCTCTTTCACCTCATTTTCCATGTAAAACCACCCAGATCATTACATTAGATGTCATTAAGCATGATCAAGTGAGCTTTGCTAATGTGTGACTGCTTTGTTTAGATTTTGACATATTTACAGGCATTCCGCAGCTCTCTGCCGATTCCGCAGCTATCTGATGATTCCACAGCCATCTGGAGATTCCGCAGCCTTTTTGTTGTTCTCAAGGTTCCACGTGCCATTTCGCCAAACGAGCCACATGGGTACTTAGGTATCAAGGTGCTCGAGGTTCCTGTGCCATTTGTTCAATCATCCACGTCATCTGTACCTTCGGTCAAACAGGGGCAAGATCCGGTCAACGAAGGCAGCTTAACGGTGATGCATAAGCTGTTGGGTCACGTCAGCTCAAACGGTGACTTGCCCGTGTTACGCAGGATGTGGGGGACATAATCCAACTCTAGATTCAATTCCCATGACGACCAGGACCTCCAGCTCACCCACGCAGGCTCATGACGTGTTATTGCAACTTTTATTATGCATGACAGTTTGTTTATTTTCAGTTTTAGCAGCACGCATAGGCTATCCTTCAGATGCCTATAAATACTTGCGTCTGTACGATGTTAACTTTTACTTGCTGTATTTTTATGAACTTGTTGTAATTTTTGAGCATTCCCAAGACTCTGTTTTTATAGTGCTGTTCTAGCACTCTTAACTGTGAATTTCTGCACATGGAGTAATAGAAGCAGTGTTGTTTTGGAGCTTTCAACACTTTGAGTCTTCTTTGGGTTATGCGAATGGAGGGCCCCTGTTCATATTAGCCTTGTATAGTATTTTCATGTTCAACATTTTCTTTTCTTGATCTATGTACAACATAATTCACTTCATTTTAATTCATTTTGAATCCTTTCTTTTAAGCTGATCAACATTGCTCTTTTGCAGGTTTTTGACCCGGGATTACTTGTGTGTTTATGTGTTTGCTTTATATCTAGTGGTAGTTTCAGTTGATAGATTCAAAGTTGTTGTCTTTTACTTTATTTCCATAACTAGTTTTTAGTTTTATTTCTCAAAATTGTCTGCTAACATTTGAATGATCTCTTACTATAAATTGCTTATCTTTTAGAGATCGGAATACTAATCACTTGCAGCTGGCTTTGGGTGCTTTCTAGACTAATCCTTAGCTACTTTTTAATCGTGCTTTACACAGTACCATGTGATAGAGGCAGAGAGTTAGAAAGAGCCAAATATTATCACTAGTCTTTAAAGTAGATTTTTCTCATTTTTATCATTTCTTAGACTTACCTTTAGCTACTTCTTAATCGTGTCTTACACAGTACTATGTGTTAGAGGCAGAGAGTTAGGAAGAGATAAACATTATCATTGGTCTTTTAAGTGATTTTCTTATTTTTGCGGCAGCATGAATGGTGTCTAATACCATTAGAAAGTGGTTCTTTGCTTTCAGTTTATTTTAATTCATTTCTTTCAAAGTCTTCCTTTTCAGCAATTAGTTAGGAATCACTAATCACACATCCTCACTCATTTAGATTTCACTACACACACACCATCACTCATTGTTTATAAATACATCACTCCATTTTAGGAAGATAAAACAATCATAAACAACACCCCCAAACGACAAAAAGCTTTAAGAGGTTGCTTAAGTACATATAGTACACCTTCATTTCATCAGCTTACGAGCCCCGGGTTGACA